>JAJOOR010018456.1:0-19609 GCA_036250505.1 Solanum acaule | reverse complement strand
AATAAGAATTATGGAGACAACAAGAAAATTGAGTATGATGTATCACATTTTTTGTTAAACTGATAAAGAATATGATATGATATGTCTTTAAATGAGTAATTTTCAGTTATAAAGTTAATTATGGGAAGTTGCTCATTGTATGGACGTAATGTAAGGATAGTGGGTTATATTTAGAGTCAATTCCTTATTTAGTTTGTTGTACTTAAAGATGTATTAATGTATAAATAAAAAAATAAAAAACTATACAAAAATACAGCGAAAAAGTGATATAAATTGTAGTCATTTATTGTAAATAGCATACTTATAGCTATTGGTATTCATTAACCCTATAAATATAGTTATTTTTGTAAGTTGCTCTACTAGTATTCCATAGCTAAGCATTAATGTTTGAAATCTAGTCAAATTGGAACAAGCCTTTTGGCTTATAACTTGATAAGATAAAGTTATTTGGGAAAATTCCATCTATGAGTGCTAAATACGGTAATAGAAATAATAATGAATCTCATTATTCATGCTAACATATTTTTTTTCTTAAAATGACTTCTACTACAATACTAACACAACCATAATAATTAGATTCATCATATTAGAGAAGCTCCATTAAGAGGGGAAAAGCTATACGTGTTATTTTGTATATGTGTAAAAAATTATACGTTTTATACCATGAATTTATCATAGAACGTATATGTTCCATATGTATATTAAATTATATATGTGTAGAATAATTTTTGAATATGTATATAGATGGTTGAATTTGTATTATGATATGTATATACATATAATGAACATATGATTTATATATACAAATATATAAAAACACTTCAATACAAATTATAAATGTGTGTGCGTGTACGTGTGTAATGGATATGTTATTTACATATACAAATATATAATTACACTTTAACATAGTTATGTATATACAGTAATCGGTCACAATTATGTATATGTACAAATAATAACAAAAAAATATGCAAATTGCCAATTCCGATAAGAACTTTTATTCCTTAAATATACAAACACGATTGGTCCTTAACCCTAGAATCGATCTGAAAAACAATCAAATCATCGACGATAAGAGATTGATTAGGTGCACTCATCACTAGCGCCACATGAATAATAACCATAACGACAGAATTCTCTTTCGAAAGAATTTATGGACAAGAACAATAGAGACAAGAGCAAAAACTACGGCGACAACAGTCGGAATAGCAGTTGCGGTAGAATCGCATCGTCCAGACGAAACCCCAAATAATATACAAACGAAAAAAATAAAAAGATTGAGAAAAGATTTAGGAGATTGCCGGTAAGATTGAAAAATCGATTATGAGGGAGATGGAGAATTTCAAATTTCAAAATGGAAGTGCAAGAGCGATTTTAGGAGAGAAAGAGGGAATGTGAAGAGGAGAGATGAAATTTGTATAAAATCATATACAAAGTCAAGTAAAGGTTTTATTGGTTGGGTATACAATGAAACGCGGTTCCTATAATTAATGGCAAAAAAATTGAAATTGTAATCACTCATAGTAATTAAATTAAACTACACCCTCTTTAACTAATAACATAGTAATGTTTGTCAACTCCGGTAACTTTCCCAAGTTTTTGTATCTAATAAACCACAAAAAAAATTCAATTCGCTTAAATTTATTTGACCTGTTTTTTCTTTTAATCTGTTTTTAGAAAATGACAACAAGAGTAAAAAATATTTTAATATATATGACGTATTTTTAATTTAAAATTATAAAAATTGATTTTTTGTTAATTAAATTCTATGTCAAATTAAAATAAGTTGAATAAACTAAAACAAATAAAATAGCTTCAAAATCCAGAGTGGGAGATGGAGATAGTCAATTGATGGCTTGATGCCCATATAATTTATTTGTATTATGTTCTTCGTGATAAAAAAAATTAAAAATTAGCGCATTAAGTATATATTTCGTATCATAATATTTTTTAAATTATGTTTTACATCATCTCAGTTTGAAATAACTCATGCTTTATCAAGTATAGGTTTTTAAACAATAAAAAAAAATAGTGTTAACGGAGATTCGTACAATTTCAACTATATGGTGCGGGTTTTAGACAAATTAATAATCCGCTTATAAATTGGTTTTTACTAATTTATTAGCTCATTGAATTTTGGGTTGTTTTATAACTCAAATGAACTCATACCTTATCAAAAATAGTTTTGGAATGATTCTTTCGCGTGATATGTTATATAAATTCACATACTAAAAAAAAACATTATATAACTAAATAAATTATATAAAAATAAAAGATATTAATTTTTTGGTTGTTGGAATTCATGAATGAATTAGACTATGATTCAGTTTTTAATCTTTTTTAACTCGACTCATTCAACACAAATTACCTTTGGGCATATTAATGTTTCACTTAATTATTAACTCATTTCATTTTACTCTAATCTTAAATTCAGCCTACCATGAGTTCTCGACATATTCTTTTATTATAACTATATTTGATGGATAAGTCATATATATTTGAATTTTATCTTTAGTAGTTGATCCAACCACAATATGCTTATTCTGATTCACTAATTATGAAATTTCAATTCACTTATACTTATTCATAATATACACGTCATGGATGTAAAATTTTAATGTTTAATTTTTAATGTACTTTCATGATAACATAAGTTTTATAATATAATGAAATCAAACTCAAATGTTAATCTGCTCTATATATCTTTATCTGTTTTTATTCTCTCCTTGCCTATAAATTATTAGTGGATTGCCTCAAAGACTAAAGAAGACATCCTCTGTCAAGTCAAGCAAATTATAGCTCATCAACAGAGAGCAAATATATATATATATATTTTTTAAATTAAAAAATTACATTTAGGATATATAATATAAAGTTACATGTCGATGTCGATGTGAAATATATTTCTTTTGCCTGTGTTTTTCTTTCCTAATAGAAATACATCTCCATCAATTGCCCATTTTTGTTTATTGGTCACAAGGCGTGATGAAAAATAAAACACATTAATTGGTAAAGGAAAAAAATGAATGGATAAGAAAAATATATAATATATAGTATATAGTACTATAAAATATTTTAATACTATATGCTGCTTTTGATCGTGCAAGCAACTCCATTTGAGATCATTTTTAATTTGTTTGGTCCAAAATTAAGAAAAAACAAGGAGTTCAAATTATGTACACTTGTCGTGTATAATTTTAATTTTTACACCTCATGTTCGATTAAACTATAATAAGTAAATCATGTTTATATCATATTAAACATTGATAATATAGTTTTTTCCCACACGTCAATGTTATGAATTGTGTCCCACATAGGTGGCTGGGATCGGAGTCTATCACCTTATATATGGTTGTCCAATCTTTCACATCTATCTAAAGGTGGAAACTATTTGTTTTTCAAACAATTCTTAATCTTATTTTTTTTAAAAATAGAACCCCTTTTATTATTGCATCAACGAAGTACATAGTTTAAATATATTTTTTGCATCTTGGATGATCCAACTTGGGAAAAACTTCTCTCAAGAGATTTCCATCAACAAAGAGATAGAGTATCTACATGCTAAACTATCAGCTATTTTGTTCATAGATCTAGAAATATATATAAATTCCACATGATTGAAAGCTTCCAAACAGTGTTTTCAAAAACATTTTTGGGGCGAGTCCCACGGCGAGTCTTGGGGCGGGGCGTACCAAAAATGCTCCGGGCGTAAATTAAAGGCGTAGATCCATAAGGCGTAAGTTCTAAAATTTGAGGCGTAAACCTCGAGCATAAAAACGTAAGTCCTGGGAGTAAAAACATAAGCCCAGGCAATTTTAATTTATTTTTTTGATTTTTTTTTGCTTTAAATCATATTTTTTATTATTGGTGTAATGACATTTCTCAAATAGTAATTATAATATTTTTTTTCTTCATTATTGATTATTAATACTTATCTCAAATAAAAATCATAATATAATTTCTGCTATATTATGGGTTATTTATAAATATCTTTTTGTAAAATCATTGAAAGGTTTACTTTTACTTATTTTATTAGTAATAAAACTATAAAATTGAATATATATGAGACTATACCCCGTAGATCCATGGGACTTACTCCCCGTGTCTCTTACGCCTCACCCCGTACCGTATAAAACGCCTTGCCTCACGCCCCCGCCTTTTAAAACACTGCTTCCAAATGTCTTCACACAACACTTCTATCTCCCATGAATAAGTTGTTACTCGTTTCTGAATCATATCAATAACATATATTTTTAACATCTGATAAAATCTTCACTGATCTCTTCCTTCCCTTACTAATAGCATATTCAAGAGCTTTCCTAATAGCAATCGCTTTAACATTCATGATTTTCCCAACATATTGGACTGAAGATCCATGGGCATGAAGCAGGTTCCCAAGGCTAAACATTTTTGGAGTAAAGTTAAATCTAATTTTTTTTATAAAAAAAAAATCACAATAAACATAACATAAATCCAAACCAGATTAATATTATCACATCAAGCTCAACATGTCATAAAACCTCATGCATATTTCAATTGACATTGATATATATATAATCAATAGAAACATATTATCTGTGCTTAATTAATTTATCTACATAATAAATATTTGTGAACACACACAAAAACTTACAAAATATATATGAGCTACGAATATTTAATAGAAACACCTTTACAAATACTCAAATGTGAAGGCGTGACCATGGGCCATGGCCGACATATATGGTCCCATGCCTATGAGATTTAGCAGCTGCTAAATGTTAACAAAACCATGTTGGGACTTGAAGACCAGTTCAACTTGTCTGTGTCTACAATTTCTAGGTTTTGGCCATTTTGTTAACAATTTATTAGAACAAGTCAAGTTCAACATGTCTCTGTCTAAAAATTTTAGGCTTTTGACATTTTTATTAAGAATTTATTATTAGTGTGTATATTAACTTAATAATTCAACACAAATGTAGATGATTCAAGTTTTGTCTTTTGCTAATTCAGGTAGTTTGTCATTTTTCGTTTCAACTTATCTGTCATTTTTATGGATCAGAGTCAATTTGACAATTTTAAAGAAAAAATAGTATATAAATAAATGAAATATTTGAATATAGTTTTTATTTTATATTTAATAATTATACGAAAGTAGAAAAAACTTCATTTTTTTTCTTATGAAAATGCAACTAAAGATTGTATACAAGAGTATTAGTTAAATTTTAGTAGTACTAATTTGTTTTGTTTTCAATGTACACTCGTGAGAATTAAATTACTCATCAACTCATGGGTGAATTTCATTGTCTATCATTTTATGTATCAACGATCGTATTTTTGTAGTTCAGATATTATTTCCTCCACCTTTCGGATTTATCTTTAAGATTAACAAATCACGAAAAGTTTATTATTTATATTTTGAATTTGAAATATTTTGGTATAGATTTGAAGTGAATTTTTCAAAAATAAAAAATTAAGGTCCCAGATTGTTGAGAATATCACTAACTAATAAAAAATGTGTTTTCTCTAACAGTTTTAAACTTTTAGATGAGATGGTGCATGGTATTAGAGTAGACCATCAATGTATATATTCTCAGTATTTTTGTATTTTGCCTTGATTATGTGTGTACTATTATTTTCATGTATAAGATGTGTTTTTGTAATTTATATCCTTATTTGATTGTATTTTTATTGATGTATTCTTGCTTGAATATATTTTTGTGGTTATGTATATCCATGTATACACCCCTTATGTTTTGTTGTTTGCACATACTCTTTATATTTTTATATTTCGACTTAGTTGTATCATGTATGTATTATTATTTTTTAGTTATGAAATATACTTTTTTTTGGTGTATCCTCATTTGAATGTTTAAGATCTTTAACACTATTCTAGTTTAATCATTACATGTGAACGAATACAGTTGATAATCGAACTTTTGCTATGAATGATAATTATTTAAATAATATATAGTTGCATGTGCTCGATAAATAACCAGAAAACTGCAATGGTTTCGGTAAGTTTCTCGTACTCTTAATGCCAGTTTTATTATTATGAGAGAATTAAGATCGTTTACTATACTTTTCAGTTTTTTTTCTTTTTTGGTTTTCACCTATGTTCGGAGTCCACGTTGGAGCTCCGACTAAATTCGGATCGCGCTTTGCAGGGTGGCCAGGGTCCATTCGGGGGTGGCGCTCCCAACAAGATTTTCTCCATACCCAGATCTTGAACCCGAGACCTCTGGTTAAAGGTGAAACACTCCCACCAATGCACCACAACCCATGTTGGTTACTTTTCAATTTTCATCACATATCATTTTCAAACAACTAATTAAAAGAAATAAATTATTGTTTATTGCTAAGACGACTAACTAATTTAGCGTGCTTTTCAATTTTCACTGAGTTTTACTCATACAAAACTTTGAAGGGCATTTATTACTTTTGATTTTTGAATAATGATTTATTTTATTTGTAGTACCATTAGTAGCAACTAACAAAGTCAGGGTTTTCGCTTGAGATTCAAAATGTGAAAGAAATAATAAAATACAAGAAGAAGTTAAAGAGGGTTCAATATTTAGTATTTAAATATATAAATAATTTTTTTTAATTATTTATGAAAATGTAATTTTTTATCAAAGGAGATTCGGATAAACCGTTTCCCCCGATTAGTATAGGCTGTCCCCTCTCTATATCAAACTAATTTTGCAATAGCCCCCTTTTCATTACGTATGCAAGTTGCTAGAAATCAAATGTAGTACTGTACAAGCATTCTTAACACGTTTAGTTAAATTTCCACAATTAAAAAAAAATGTTGAATTTTCACTAATCAAACTTTCTTCGTTTTAATTTATTTGGTCTATTTTGACTTGACATGAAATTTAAAAGAAAAATTAAAAATTGAATCTTTTAATCTTAGATTAAAGATTACATGTGTCAAAATGTCATTTAATGTTTTGATCTTAAATATATCATGTGAAAAATTTAAATTAAAAACTGCTAAAAAAGAAAAAAAAATTACTCTTTTTTAAATGGGCTAAAAGGAAACAAGGACAAACGAATTGTTTAGTTTTGCATATTTTTTCCCAATACGTATGATTAGTTATTTTGTCCACGCATAGTTCCTTTTCTCTTTTACTTGTATTTTTTAAACAGTACATCACATATTATATATTATTTATTAGAATAGAATAAACTCTAATGGATAATAAGAGTAACTATATATATATATAATTGTTAGTGTAAAGTGGCAAAAGTATAAGTATCAAATTTTAAGATAGTGGATTCTATTCTTCGTATAAAGTACTTGTTTGGGAGAACTTATACATTCTCTCTTGTATTGGGTTATATAAATTCTGTATGTAATAGTGTGTTATAGTTGAAATTATTTAATTCATAATTCAATTCCCGATCTATACAATTTTCTTTATTTTCCCCTAATTAATAAAAATCCAGTTTTTTCTACTTTTATAAATTATTTCATGCAAATATTCCCCTTCGTAAACGTACGTATGCACACGTAGCATAATGCGAATAAAAACTTGATTCTGAGGACTTGATTCTCTTTTTAAGGTGGAACTCGTAACACCTTTTTGATAATGCGATATCGGAAAAACATCCAATTACATGGGGTGTGTAACTTATACTTTTTCCGCCCCAAAATATTTATACGTTTTACTTTTCAAGAGTTATAGTATTTTTTAGTTGAAATTTTTTTTATGATATATTCTCCGTATTAGTATGAGGAAAATCACAACTTATAAAATCTTTTGTATAGTTTTTAAATATTTAAATTCTAATATATTTGATTGACTTATCTAATTTAGCATTGAAAATCAACCAAATTAACTATAAAAAACAATTATTTAGCGACGGAAATAATAAAGTAAGCTGATACAATCTTAAGGTCAAACCAACAAATTAGAAGAAAAAACAAAGGAGTAAAATTAGGGTAAATAAAGTAGAAAATGTTCAACAAAAGAATTGAATAAACATTGGGTTAAAAAGAAGAAGAAAAGAAAAGATTTGCTTTTACCGAATATGACATTAGTAAGTGAAGCCGTCATCCAGGGAGTGGAGTTGTAAGTTAAACTATTAGGATTTAGGGTGGTTTGGTTTGAATATAAGTTATGTTGAGATAAATTATGATGAGATTTGTTATTTTGGGATTAGTTATCCTTGACATTATTTTTTATTGATTGTTTGGTTTGTTCTACTAAAAATAATAACCATTGCATACTTCCTAAAAATAAATGATTTGATTACAAAAATACCCTCTTATTTAGCTTTTTCTATATATTTTGTTTTGGTAGAGTTTTAGTCAGTGGCGGATCTATGAAGGTCTGTGGGGGTGCCACGCCACCCCCGAACTTCGACGGAAACTCTATATATACATAGGTATATATATATAATATTTATATAAATATAAAGCGTGCCACCCACAGAACAAAACTGGCTTGTGGTGCCACGGTAGGAGGGCAACTTTAGAAGGCTGATGTTGCGGGTTCGAATTCCATTTGTACCTATTTTTTTGAGAAATTTGTTGCATACGTTTTTTAAGAAAAAAAAAAAAGGCTCCAAGCACTTTTTTTAAGGAAAAACAGCTGGCACAATTTTTATTTATTTTTATAATTGTTATCGACTTAAATTAAATTAATTACATTATTCCTCCTTTGACTTTTCTTTTATTTGATTAAATACTCAATAAAAGTGTAATATCTTATTATTTATATTTTATTGATTGATTTATGATATTTATCGAAAAGACGAATAATTCAATCAAATATAAAATTAATTTAATCGATAAGTCTATTTGGCACCCACGGACTCTAAATCCTGGATCCGCCACTGGTTTTAGTTATTCATTCTTAAAAACAAAACCTCCACCTTAATTAACTTAATCATTTTTATGTATGAATTTCCATGATTTTCTAATATATGGTTTGATCAGAAAACTCTTTTACATATCACATTTACTATAAAATTGTGCGTAAAAAATGAAGCAACTAATGGCGCAAAATTTAGTAGCGAATGATCATAAATGTGGCAGAGTTCGGCCTAGAAAAATGACAAGCAGTATAGCAGCTTGCATCCATACGCAGCGGTAAATTCGAAGTCGCTTTTATTTTATTAGGAAGCGTTTTACCTAAGGTGAAATTTTTCGGCGTGAATCCAAATTTTGTCGGACTTTAATGTGGATATCGAACATCGAGCAGGAGAAACCAAAAAAAATTGACTTAAAATGCAGTCACAAATTTACTCAAAACACCTAAAAAGTGCAGCAGTTGATCAACCTCAAATAATCTCCTCAACACAAAAGTCATTTTACTTCGAATGCAACATATAATATGCCCAACATATACTAGCTCCCAAATCCGCCCAACATATAATACGGAGAGATAATATCTCATATGTTCACTCAACTTTAAATAGTTTACTTAGAAAGTCGCTCAATTTTGAGTTGTTCACTTAGAAAATCACTCAACTTTATTTTATAAATCAAAAGTCACTGAACTATTGATATTTTACTTAAAAAGTCATTCAACTATTGATATTTCACTTTAAAAATCACCCAATCAATTTAAATATTTTTTTTTCATTAAATTTTGTTGAAATCTAATTTTATTTTAAACTATTTTTTTTAAAGAAATAAGAATACATCTATTTTAATTATCTTACTAATCCACTCCAATTATTTAATTATATATTTTTTGATAAACGTACTGTAGCAATAGACAAAAAAAATCATTTTCCGTTTTAGCAATTGTTTAGTGGAATAGGCTGAAAAATGATCCAAAAAAAAGAAGAACATTGGAATTGATCAGAAGTAATCAATAGAACGCCCAATATTAATCTTTTATCATTTAAAAAAATTGGTTTAAAACTAAAAACTATATTTCAACAAAATTTAATAAAATAATTAAATGAGCATTTTATTTTATTTTATTTAAATTATAGTTTATTTAGTTGAATGACTTTCTAAGTAAATTATCAATACTTGAGTGACTTTTGAGTTACTAAAATAAAGTTAAGTGACTTTCTGAGTAACTATTCAAAGTTGAGCGACTTTCTAAGTGAACTATTCAAAGTTGATTGACCATATGACATATTAACTCATAATACGGCCACCATTTTACTTCAATATCTCCATATTTTAAGCCTCCAAACAAATTCAACAAAATATTGTCAATACTAAAATCAATAGTGCTCTTTCAACGGAAGTTCATAATCAAAGGGTTTGAAGGGTTGTTATGTCATTTAATAAGTTTATTTCATGACAAATTATGATAGAATTATTATATCATTTCTTGGGAGGGATAACTTCTTCCAGTACTATTTATTAATTTAGGATTAGTTATTTCAAGCTTTCTAACCAAACACTAAATCTTAGTGCCACTAAATATTTATCTCAGGACTATTTGTGCTTATCCTTCACACCAAACAACCCCTTAAGTTCTTTACGAAGTTAGAGACTTAGAGTGAATATTTAAATTTTATATATTCTATATTTTATGATAGTTATATTAAATATTAGTAACTGAACCAACAAGGGTTGTGATGGAGTGGTAAGTACTCTTTCATCCTTAACCAAGGGGTCTCGGGCTCGAGCCCCCTCGGGTACGGAGTCACCTTTGTTAGGGAGTGCTTTACCCCTCAATATGAGACTTCCCGGCGCGAATCCGGATCTAGTCGGGCTCCAATGTGGGTACCAGACATCGGGTGGGAAACCAAAAAAAATAAAAAATAAAATATTAGTAACTGAATTCTAATCAATTTAATTTTTGTGCAATTTCAATGAGTTATTTTGTTTATAATATAGATATAGAATTTAAACTAAAACTATATTGAATTCGATCGAATATATATATTTCATTTTAATTTTGCCCCTGGTTCTAAATTATAAGATATAATATATAGAGATGTCAAGTATTTGTAACTTAGTTCTAAATTTAACCATTGTATATAGTTAATAAATTTTTAAAAATAAAGTAAAACTATTAAAATTTAGTATATCAAACTCATATCATTTACAAAATAAACAATTTTTTTAAGTATCCTTTTTTTTCCCCTATGAAGTGGTCTTTAGCAAAGAATGGTGGGCCAACGATACGAACATGTGTCATGCCACTTTAGCACTATCTCGTACTATTTTCTGTTCAAAATAAATATTTTTTTATGATCCAAAATAATTTTTCAAGCCAAAACTATATTAATTATTAAAAAAAATTATCATTCTCTTTACTAGGATTTTCAACTATCTCTATTTTAAAGAAGAGTTTGGGAAAAAGTAATTCAGAATTATATTGGTAAAAGTAAGAGAAAGTATGACTATCTAATGTGATGTAGGGTAGGTAAACATTAAAATAAATTTCCGGTTCAATTTGGTTGTTTTTGCGGTTTTTTTTAGTAAAATTAAAATCAAACCAAATAGTATCGATTTTCAAAATTTAAAACCAAATCCCATCAACTATCGATTTTTTTAATCGATTTGGTTCGCATTACGGTTTGATTTGATTTTTGAACCATAACCATGAACAACCCTAATTACCGTAATATTATAGTCTTCAAATTATAATTCTTAGACTAATTTATTTTAAACTGAAAGATAAGATAAATTTTAATTAAACACAATAAAATATAATATCATCAATTAAATATAACATATATTTTATCACATACTTAATTATAAAATATCCACCTTATTTTTGTTTTGATTTTCGATTCAATATTCAATATTCATATTGAATGATTTCGTATCTTAAAAATTTTGAGACTTCTAATTAAGAATGAAAAAATAATTACCAATTTGCTACTCCATCCCCCTAAATATCTACCTTATGCTAAACTACTCCTTAGGACTTAAAGAGCCCTTACTTTTTACTTTTTAGTTGAATAAAGAACCCTTATTCTCTAGAGGGTGAAAGGTCAGAGGTGCTTGTAAGTTGTAACATTGATTCTCCACTTCTATAAAAGTCAATTTCCAATTTCTAGTTTGTTCCTCTTCCTTCCCCATTTTTCATATTTATTACTCTTTCTTCCATATTATCTTCTTTTCTTTTTTTTATAAAAAAAAACTTAAACTCATACTTCAAACAGATTACTTTATTTCTCAAATTTTATTATAAATTTCTTATTAAAAATGTATAAATTATTATATTTTTTATTTAATATTTTCAGTCATATAATATGATAATTGTTTTAAATAAAAAAATTCCTTCTTTCATCACCCTTAAAAAAATAAAAAGAAAGTCAATCTAAACAATTGTTATTGTCTTGGGTTTTCTATGTCGTTTAATTACTATTTATTACTTTCAAAATATTATTATCGGAAAGAAAATGAGAATAATAATTCAATTATATTTTGATTTTTTAAAATGATAATTATTTTGAATCATCTATTTTTTTAAATATTGACGACAATTAAAGTAGTCCGGTTGGAGTATTGACTTAAGATTCCTTCGTCTACTTTTACATGTCCACTATACAAAAGTAGATTTTCAAAGTTATTTCTTTCAATTTAAAGAATTAAGAAATAGTTTATTATTTTATAACTTTTTTTAGTAATTAAATTACTTATAATAATTATGAGTAACATATTAAAATTACTTTTTTATTTATTCCCTTTAAGGGTATGCAAAATTAAGCATAAACAAGTAAGATAAACGAATAAAGTATATAAATCTTCTAAATTAAAAAGGAAGATTAAAAAGGAATAATATAAATTTATTTTTAAAAGTAATTTAATTTTAAAAGTTTCAATTGACCGGTAATAAAATAATTTATGATCATACAATATTTATTAATATATGATATATTTAAGATTTCAAATTTCAAACCTTTTATTTTTTAATTTTCCCCCCAATGAAATACTACCATATATATTGAGATCAAGTGAAGTAGCCGTTAAAATATAAAAGTAAAAGGGATACATGTCATGTCAATAAAACTATATATGATGTTTTACTTTTTAGACGTTGTGGAAATTAACACAAGTTGATAATAGATTAACAAATCACAATTTCATAAAATGGTAGAATATTCAACATGCAAATATTGGAATAAAGAAAAATAGATCTTTAACAGTCTAAAGTTTATAAATATTCTCTACTTAGAGTTAAGTCCCATGTAATGACAAATCAAATCATTAATTACTTCCCGCGTCCAATTTATGGCGTTGATCAGCAAGTAGTTGTTGTTTTAAAAAATAAAACTGATTAAACTAAACAGAATATATTAAAATATCTTTTAATTATGTAGTTTTAAATATGTTATTTGAAAATGAAATTAAAGAGTTGTCAAAAAAATGAAAGTAACATTCTTTTACGGATCGAAAAGTAAAATAAGACAAACAAATTAAAACGAATGGTGTAAATAGATTTGGAGAGAGTAATGTATATGCAATCTTAAGGTAGAGAAACTATTTTTGATAGACCCTTGCGTTTAATTTATATTTATTTCATAGCTTAATACATAACCAACCTTTTAAACTTGTCGAACATATTCTATTTTGATACTTAAACTAAGTCTTATTTCAATTGAACGACCCAACTCCTAATAAAGTGTTATAACTAGACACTTCCAATTCATGTTTAATTTGTTTAGGCGTGTTCTCATTCTTGTATTAGATAGTGAAGTTAACCACGTGAAATATGTCATTTTTTTTAGATTATACATATTCACCTTAATAAGCTGTAAAAACTCCAGGTATTTTCTACTTGGTATTAATGCATGTGACAAAGGATATGATATATTTTATATGATTAACTTAATTATCTAATAGATGAATAAAAACGCACAATATTTTTTAAAACTAGAATAATAATTCTAACTGAAATATTTTATTAAGAATTAAGATATTTAGTTAAAATTTAGAGGTAATT
The DNA here is from genome assembly GCA_036250505.1 of Solanum acaule. NCBI lineage: Eukaryota > Viridiplantae > Streptophyta > Magnoliopsida > Solanales > Solanaceae > Solanum > Solanum acaule. The sequence continues at coordinate 5,753 of JAJOOR010018456.1, read as the reverse complement.
CAAATATCTAAATTGAATATTATAGCAAAAGCTAAGTGGTAGTTATGTATTAAATTTTATATTTATATAAAACTTAAATTCTGGTACATATTCCAAGTTTCCAACTTCGAATAGGGACACATAAAAACAAAATAAAAAATAATAAAATTAAAAAAAATTAAAAACACTCCACATGAAGAAGCACCCCGTTTCTCTCTCCTCTCTCTTGTTTTTGTCGGTAAGTGCACGCACTCACGAGACTCGATGTGAGAGAGTGTATACACATACCGCGTGGACCTTTTCCAATCTGCTAAACCACCATAGCCCTTTGACATTATTTAAAGTCAACCCCCTCCAAAACCACCAACAAAAAGAAACATTTTTTTATTTTAAAAAAAAAAATTAAGATGAGGACAAAAGATAAGTCCCTTTGAATAATTGAACACACTACAATAAATTAATTTAAATTTATATATGTTGTGCTAACCAACAAACCATAAAATCCTTATCTTTTTTCCTTTTTAGAATCTTACTCAAACCAAGTCTTAGCACTTTTATTAAACAATTGTTAAGTTGCTGACATGTTAGCTAGCTAGCAAATGCTTTGCTTATCCTATGTGAAAGGTGGATGAAATTTTATGGCTTGACTATGAAAAAGTTAAATAAGAGAAATAGATAAAGCAAACACCATTGTTGTCATCTTATTGGAAAAATTCTACTCCACTTTTCTTTTTTGTTGCATAGTAATATAAAAAGTAAAAAGGGTTCAACTGAATAAACTTTTATGATTAAAATTAGAATTTGTGGTATGTTGCATAAATTATACTCCTTCAAGTTATGTATGTACTTTCCTTTTTAGATTGTAAAAAAAAAAGTGTCATAACTCATTGGTTAAAAATAATCAATTTTAAAATTTTTATTTTGTTTTAATAAAATAATTTATGGTTATTTATATATCTATGAAATATTTTAGGTTATTCATTTTATTTTCCCGTTTCTCATAAATTTTGATTTTAGTCAAATATTTTAATTTTATCTAGATACTTCCTCTGTCCACTTTTATTTTTTTACTATTGACTTAGCATGTCTTTTACAAATTAATAAATAATACATAAAATAATAACTTTATCATAGCGACATTTAGGGCGATATTGTCTCCCATCACCAAAAAAGGAAGAGAAATGTATTCTTTCAATTTTTTAAACTGAACAAGTAAAAATAAACGTTTATGTCAATACATAGACAAATAAAGGTGGTTGATGGAGTAATTAATTGATGCGATTTACAAGAATACTATTGTTAGTACAATTAATAACTATATTAGTAATGTTTGTATCATCTAATTATATATATTATTTCTTATGCATTGTTTGATTTGATGTATTAAAAATAACATACATTATATTAAAATATTTTTTTTACAAAAACACCTTTTACAATTATGTAAATTATTTTTTGAGGGTAATGTGGTTTTAACCACGTTAATGCATGCATGAAAACTCTTTACATTACTAATAGTCTAATACGTAAAAATATATGATATTAGTAATACCTATATCAATACACAATAGAGTAAAAATGTACTAAACAAAATATTACTAATATACAAAGTTAATGTATATATTAATTTTATTAATACACTCTTTACCCCTAATTTTGAAATTATAGGTAGTACATAAATTTCACCTTTTGACAACTCAAATCTTGAACATGTGAGGACTAAGTATGGGTAAAAGTAAAACTCATTTAACTTATAAAAGAAAAGGTCCAATGTTAACAAATAGAAATCAAAAATGAAAAATATTTGTTGTCCCCCACCTTCTCTCTCTAAACATACATATAGTGAAAACCAGCCAAATCACACACAATCTCTTTCTATAAATAATAAATGTATTCCACTCATTTATGCCTCTCCTCAGATCCCTTTTCCATCTCTCTCTCTCAAGCCAAAAGTCAGCGCCTTCTTTTGTCTCTCTGCATTTCCTCTCCCTAACCAAAAAGTCAAGGTCATAGCCAAAAAAGGAGAAATTAACAAAATGGAAGAGGATTGGGATCTACATGCGGTGGTCAGAGGCTGCGCCGCTAGTTCCACCGCTGCTGCCACCACCACAGCCACCACTTATTCTTGTTGCAGCAGCTTCCAACCAAGACAAGATGGCAACTTTTTTAGTTTTCAAGATCCATTTGTGCCAAGATTTGATAACCCCATAAGTGATTTAGAAGAGTTGCATAATCTTTACAAGCCTTTCTTCCCTAAATCACAACAAATACCTCTTTCTCCTCCAAATAATAGTAATAATATACCCATTTCACCTCTCTCTGTTCTTGGAGGACTACAAGATCTATCACCCCAACAAACACTAAAACAACAACATATTCATCAGCTAAACAGTACAAGATTAACACAACCCAAACAGTCTCCTCTCTCTGTATATGGTTCCACAACTACCAGTGCTTCACATGTTCAAAGCCCAAGACCTAAAAGAAGGTAACTTTAACTTTTTTGATGGAAAGATTAGACCTTTGTTAGTTTTTACATATACCCATATTATAATTTTTTTATTTTCATATTTTCACACATTTTAATGATTTTTTCTCAGAAAAAATCAATTGAAGAAGGTATGTCAAGTACCTGCTGAAGGTTTATCTTCTGACATGTGGTCTTGGAGAAAATATGGACAAAAACCCATCAAAGGCTCTCCATATCCAAGGTAAATTCCTTAATTTCTCTTCTAATTACATTTTAAAGTTGGTTTAAAACAACTTAAACAAATTTAATTACATTTTTTTTAGTAATTAAAGTTTTTCTGATATACTCTGTTTTCTTCCTTTTGGGTTAAAACAGGGGATATTACAGGTGTAGTACCTCAAAGGGTTGTTTGGCCCGAAAACAAGTGGAGCGAAATAGATCCGACCCGAATATGTTCATTGTCACTTACACAGCAGAGCACAATCACCCTATGCCTACTCACCGGAATTCCCTCGCCGGCAGTACCCGTCAGAAGCCGGCGAATTCCGAAGCTGGTGCTGTAAGTGACTCTAACAAACCCACTAGCTCATCGCCGGTATCTTCGCCGGCGTGCCATTCACCGGCGACGGAGAAGCAAGAAAGCAGCAGGGATGAAAGAGAAGACATTTTTGAAGACGACGATGACGAATTTGGTAGTTCAAATATGGGATTAGATAACATGGAGCCTGCAGATGATGATTTTTTTGAGGGATTAGATGAACTCGCTGCTCAGGCCACCGGAGATTGCTTTTCCGATAATCTTCCGGGGTCTATGCAGCTTCCATGGATGTCAAATAATGCCACAACCACCGCCGCAGGCGGCGTTTGACTTGCCGGAAAAAAAAAGTTGAAGAAATTGATGCTTTTCTTCTTTTTCACTGTTCTTTTTCAGTTGTAGGAGTATCTTTTTGTCCGTTAGAGATATAGGAAAATAGAAAGCAAGAGAGAATCTTGAAATCTCCATGTCTTTTTTTAAAATTTTTTTTTTAAAATTTTAATTTTTTGTTCTCTTTTTGTACGTGTAAGGTATAATTCCATTCTCCATAATCGTAGTAGAGGAAAAAGGAAAAAGTAAGAGTTAGATTCCAATGTTCTTTGTTTAGTAGGTTAATTATATTGGATTATATAAGGTACATAGAGATTAGAGGTAAAAAAATTCCATTAGTTGATAAATGTTGTAATTTTAATTTGTAGTACTAGTAATCATTATCAATGATTTAAGTTTTTCAAGTGTAACCTTTTTTATACCTTTTGTGGTGCTTGTTTCATGTTAGTGTGTTTGAGTGTTTGTGCTACTAATTATGTTTGGGGATTTTTGAGTCCTACCCAAATGGAATCTTGGGAAATTTGCTGGCAAATTTACCTCAAACAACCACCATTTTTGCTTATCGATTGAATTAGGTAAGGTGTGTTTGGACATAAATTTGATTGAAATTTGAAAACTGAGTTTTTGAATTAGAGCAAATTACTCTAATGTATATTTAAGTACTTCCTTCGTTTTAATTTGATGTGACGTTTAAAAAGTAAAAAAAAACTTTTAATCAAGATCATAAATTAAAAGACACGTAGATCATAGTATCTTTTAGTCTTGTGGTCAACAAAGGGAGTAATAGTTTCAATTTTACTCCGGAAAAAAGAAAAAAATAAAATCCGTCTAGAGCTCCTAGATATCTCTAAATGCGGGTGTTGTAGACTCATATCCTGTTAGGTACTGTACAAAGTGAATGTAATGTGTTTTAATGGAACTTCTATCTATTCAAAGTGAAAATTCAAGGGTTGAAGTTTATTTTTTCAATATTTATTCAATTCTTTCAACTGAGTTTACAACTTGTTAATGTGCAAAGTTAGGTAATTTATCGGATTGATATTCATTTTTTGACTTTTATTTTTCTTAAAGTTGAAATAATTGACTTGATCAGTTTAAATTTGATTTACTTGTAAGGAAGTCGAGCCAATTGAAAATAAGCACTTACTTGATATCAACTAACGTTGCTACATTTACTGAGTTGAAAATTGTACTACAATGGGACTTCTATGGCTATAAATAAAACATATTATTATGAAAAAAGTTCAAAGTTAAAAACATAACGTAACACGTATCTCACTAGACATAAAGCTTTAGGTTATAACTTTGGGTAATTGGCCTCTATAGTCTCTCAACAGCTAGAACATAGTGGACAAGAGCATGAAAGGACGAAACGTATCTTTTCAAAAGGGAAGCACCCACCAAAAGAACATTGGAATCTAGTAGATACATTCTAGCATATGGGGAATAGTATAAATAACATGTTAGAGCAGTACCTCCACAATAACCCCCAAAAAGGACAAAAAGAGAGAGAAGGAACAAGTTACGAAGATGCAAAATTTCATTTGAACTATGCTAGTCAGCTTGTGCCCGCCTCAACTATTCCATCAAGTATACTAGCACATATTCGAGTAACTCTTGGCAACTAAAGCTTAGATGGGAACGAATCACTTGGCTTTTCTTTTTTTGACTCTATTGAGATTTCAACTTTGATCTTCATTTTTTTTCATCCCACTTCATTGATCATTATACCTTTCACTTGTCAAATACACAACTTTTCATCAAACCCAAAATTTGGACTCAGTAGAAACACAACTAACTGCAGCAACAGATGGACATAATTCATACAAATCACGAAGAACACTAATGTATGAGTCTTCCTAACAAACACTAATGTATTGATAGTTTCTTATCTTCCATACAGAAGACCATCAGAAATTCGGATTTCAGAACTGTGTATACACGGAGATCAAAAGACAAACACATTTTCACTCCATGTCAAAAGGAAAACCAAGATAACCAAATATCAGTATAGGAAAGACGAACAGCATTAAGATACGTTCAAAGCCAAAATATTAAACTTAGTACAGAGTGGGCACAATATAAGCATATATAAACTTTATTTCAACTTTATCTTGATTTAGATATCAATAAAATCATTATCCAAGAACATAAGGTGCTTCAGGCAGCAATTACACCAGCTACAACTTGGATGAAATTTGAAAATACAAATCAGCACGACCACCAAATTTGTGACATCATTTTGTTGTGTCCAAATGATAATCAGTTCATTCAAAGGGAAATGAATGGAGATGTCTTCATAGAACGTGATTTGTGTACCTACACAACAACTTATGCATCAATGCAGGTATGTCAAATGACAGCACAGAGCTTGAAGACCAAATGAGACCTCTCACATTCCATTTGATCTTAGCCAAAAGGTCGAGAAAACTATCCAAA
>JAJOOR010018455.1:0-22696 GCA_036250505.1 Solanum acaule | reverse complement strand
AACTGATATTGATGCATTAATAACTGAGGCATGTATAACTGAATAACTGAAATATCTGACCTAGCATGTGTAATTCAAGAACTAAAGAAATACATAGCTAGGGTTCTGGAATTCATGCAATAAACTAAATATTAACGTACTAATCTAATTTGGATCATTCTAACAGCTAAGAACCTAATAATTCTAACATTCAAGAAACCCTAGGTCTAGTCATAATAAGGGAATCAAGAAACTGACTAAAAACTAGAGACATAATGGGTGAAAGGAACCCACTAGTGAAATCCCACATACTTGGTGACTAATTCCACAGAGAAATCCTTCGATTTCAGGGCTGGAACGAGAGGAAACTTGTTGCGTTGTTGAACTAGGGTTGATCGCCTCTTTCTCTTCTTACGCTTCTAAATTTCTAAGTTTTAATTAATGATCTGACTTAGGTAAGTTCTAGTTATGTTTCTAGGCTAAAACTGACAAAAACATCATAATTTAGGGTCTAAACGATGTAGCTTAGGGGTTAAACAAAATAGGAAAAGACCAAAAAACCCCTGACTTAACTACTGTGGGACTGATCGACGAACGGGACCTACGGTTCGTAGATTGGGGTCGTAGGTCAAGTCTGCCCGACAGGGCTTCAGTAAAACGAGCATAACTTTTTATTCGGAGGTCGGATTTTACCAAACTCGGTGGTGTTGGAAAGAGGATTCAATTATGTATCATATGATAGGTCATGGAACACATAATTCCTTTTGTGCTAGGAGTAACGACCATTTGAAGTTGACCTAATCAGCAATTTCCCTCTAAATGGCTGCTGACCTTCACCAACAATCAGACCTACAAACCGTGGATCGAGCGACAGTCCATGCTGGTCGGCCGTCGTTCGCGTCAGGGGCTGGGTAAAGGGGGCCAAGATCCACGGACACAGACCGTGGGTCTGTCCGTGGGTCGAGGCTTAGCCGATTTTTTGAGCTAGGTTTGGGGAGGGTTTACAGTGGTGAACCACGGACCACCAGCACGGGTCGTGGTCTGACCTACAGTCCGTGGGTGGCAACCGTGAGTTGCACCTGCAACTTCTCAAAATCTGCATTTTTGGTCTGTTTCGGATACGGGGTGTTACAGTATTGAGGGAAAACATGGAAACAGAAAGTTAATTGAATATTTGCAGATATTAGTTAGGCTACAAAACTACAAAAGAATTGAGAAAAATACTATATTCAAAAGAAATTGGTCAATTTTTATGGGTATTGATTATTAATACAATACAAAATGAAGAAAAAATGAAATTGAAGATTTGCATGCCAATTTTAAAAAATCAAAGAAAAATTTTGGAATGCTGAAAACTTAAAAGAAAAAGTACTTCATACATTCTCTATGTTTGTTGGGATGAAGCTCTAGATGGAGAAATTATTTTTAGAAGTAATATCTGAAATTAAAAGAGAAGGACCTTTTTAAGGAAAAGAAAAAGAGAAGTCTTTGAATGGAGGACCTAACCTGGACTCGAATGCGTGACCTATGGACTAATCGTTTAAACTTTAACCATTCACGCTATAATAACATTCGTTTATAATCACGAAACATAATTTATTTATTCTATTTAAATTACTTATTATTCTAAATTATTAAATAAAAGTCATTATGTTGACATGCCCAATCCAAAATATCAGGACAAACTCAAAAAATAATGCTTAATCCCAATACACATGCAATCCTAAATTAAAATAACACCACAAAATTGCCTTAACAAATTAATCTTTCATTGATTTTCCAACAACAACTCCAACAAAAAGCATTGATAACAAAAGTACAAACAATTTATTTTCATCCACATGCACAAAATTACAACATGATTCCCCAGTAGTTTCATAACTTAATTTAAATTCATCTGTTCGAATAGTCGAATCTTCTAAAGCTTTCACAACATCATCATAATTCATGTATTTTCGGTATAAACTACCGCTAACGTCAAAGGTCAAATTTGCACATTCTTGCGAACTTGAATATATATCTTGTTTTTTAACCTTAAAAACAACATAAACGTATTTGCCCGTGAAATTAAAATTATCAACAAAAATAGAGAGTTGTTGCAAAATGAAGAAAATGGAGAAAGACCAAAAATTTGGAACAAATATAGTGCTCTCAATAGAGTATTGCAGTTGATTTAATTTTTCAAATGAAAATTATGAACGAAAATAAAGGGCTTTTAAAATGAAAAAGAATGGAGAAACACCAAAATTTGGTACAAATATAATGCTCTCAATTCTCAATACAGTATTGGGAAGAATAAAAAAAATTTGGGCAGTGTGATTTGAAAAGAAAAGAGTATAGATTTAGACTTTTCAAAAGTGGTTTCAATTTCAAAAGGTAGTGGTTTAATATATTTCAAATTGGTCTTACTTTAGAGGATACTTTGGGTACAACAAAATAATGAATTTACCAAAACACCCTTCCCATCCCTCTGAAATTACGACCTTACCCTGAAAAAGTAAGGTCGTGCCAATTGTGCCATTTTTTTGTCCTACCAAATATATTTTCCGAAATAATATTAATACTTGTGGAAGATGATCGAGAAATGTGAGAATCTCATTATATATTCTAAAATATTATAGATTTACATGGAAGATCTTTGAAATATTTTAGACTTGTAGAGCATTCATGAAATAAGACTTATTTGTAAATATATAGAAATTTGTGTGCAATAATTATTATTTGCATACTAACCCTATGTGAGTAGTATAAATAAATGTACATTCATATGTAAAGACATCAAACAAAAACCAATCAAGTTCTCTACAATATAATTTTTTTTGTAAATCTCTTGTGTTCTTCTATCATTTTCTTAGAAATTTCAGGTGACTTAAAATGATATGACATCGCAAGATCATGAAAAAGTGGTGTAAGAACGTGAACGAATTGTCAAGTGTCACATGTGCACTTAGTTAAAAATTAAGGACGTGACAACAAGGTATCAGAGCCAAAATTGTAGCTAAGGAAATGAAAAATGATGGAGAAATAAATGTTGTTAATTGTGATGTCCCATATATTTACTAGAAGAAAAATCTCAATTTATGGTGGTTTAGGGACTCCACAAATTGAATTGTGGTGATTTAAAAATACGCTACAATTACCCTTGCCACAAGCTTATTTGTGGCGGTTTTAATAAACCTCCACGACGTCCTCCACAAAATGAGTGTTTTGTTTGTGGAAGTTTTTTAGTTTCAATTTGTGATGGTCTCACACCTTCACAAATGATCTCAATCTCTTAAAAAAAAATTGTGGATTCAAAATATTGGGATATGAAATTAATATTTTACATAATTTAATTTGTAGAGTCTTACAACATTACTATCATTTTAATAATAAATATGAATTACATCAAGCCTTCAAAGTAATATGAATAAATAATTCTACTAAATAACATAGTTAAGACAAATCAAATTTCATTAAATAAATTTATCTTAATTAGTTTCGTTTATATTAATGTCAAATTAAAGTAATACAAACTTGTGTAGAAATATCTAGAGAGAGATATTTTGATATTTGTGTTAAATATAAGGCCACGTAAATTGTGAACAAGTACAAAATATCTATAATAAAATATGAGAATTAATTATTATTATTATGTAAAAGGATAATTACCCTCAAAGATCTTTTCAAATACTATTATTGTAGATAAAAAAATTAATTATACGTAAAAAGACAATTATACCCTCAAAGATCTTTCCAGATGCTATCACCTTAAACATTCTTCTGCTATCTCCTCTGTAGTTTTCTCTTTCTCTTAATACTTCACAAACTCATTCATCTTCGTATACTTCTCATTCTCACTCTATATCTCAAATTATGTTATAATCAGATGCACCCTCTACTGATAATTGGTTACAGAATTATATAATATTTGAAGGGAAAACCCCGATATTAGATTTGACAATTTTTAAAAATATATAATTATCAATACAGTTCGTATCGAGGGAAAATATGGAAAACAAGAGTTAACTGAATATTTGCACATATTAGTTAGGCTACAAAACTACAAAAGAATTGAGAAAAATACTATATTCAGAAGAAATTGGTCAATTTTTATGGGTATTGATTATTAATACAATACAAAATGAAGAAAAAATGAAATTGAAGATTTGCATGCCAATTTTAAAAAATCAAAGAAAAATTTTGGGATGCTGAAAACTTAAAAGGAAAAGTACTTCATAGCTTCTTTATGTTTGCTGGGATGAAGCTCTAGATGAAGAGATTATTTTTAGGAGATAGTATCTGAAATTAAAAGAGAACGACGTTTTTAAGGAAAAGAAAAAGAGAAGACTTTGATTATTTCTGCAAATTGAAAGTACGCTTCTTTCTAGAAATTACCATAATTATAATTAAAATACAATTACTATTTTGCCACTAGAAGAAATTAAATATTTCAAAAATGTCAGTGGTTGTTTTACTTATGACATTTATATATATATATATATATATATATTAACGAATTTAACATTTTTTGGGGGGTTGGTAGTCGCCACAAATTATTCTAACTTGTGGCAAATTTCTAACCTTTATAATAAAACCAGCACAAAAAGGTAATTGTGGAAGTTAGAATAAAACGTCACAACATGAATTAATAGTGGAGTTTCATAAAACTCACAAATTAACCGTCATAAACTAAGAATTTTTTTTAGTGTTTTCATATGTTAGTTCTATTTACATTGTACTTGACACAACCTTATCGTATAAGTGAGGGATCAAGTTTCTTAATTGAATAGTGATGGTTGAAAATTGTTTGAAAGGTGTTGTAATGTCCTATATATTAAACATGTATACTTCAAGTTAACCTTAACAAAAGTATTTAAAATCGAGATAATAAGGTTACAATTGAGCTTAAAGTTTAAGTGAAGTGTTAAGTAAAAGCAAAAGAGATTAAAATTTACAAAATGGAATAAAATAAGTGAATTGCTTGTTAGATTTAACTAAACTAGTAGGTGACAAGAAGGTGCATTACCTACTTACACTTATTGACCAACCTAGAGGATCAAGTAGGTGCATCACCTACTAAAATTCGTTTGACCATCCTATAGGGCCAAGCACACTCATCACCTACTTGACAATTCTTGCCCAATCAAGTGCAAGAAAATAGCCAAGATCTAATAAGTTAAGTCCATAAAGTCCCAAGTTAAATGGCCAAGTAGGTCTATCACCTACTTGACAATTTATGGCCCAAATTAGTCAAGAAAGTTGGCCAAAGCAAGTCCTCTTCAAAGGGGTAAAGATCAGTTCATTTTTAACTTGTAAAAACTTCAGATTTCTAAAGTTTCTCTTTTGGTCTTTTTTGGCTTCACGAATCAGCCCTAAAATACCTCAGAGTTCTTGAATATTATTCTTTCCATGGAATCTAATGAAAGTACGTTCTACATGTTTGAGGTGTAGGTAAAACCCATTTTTCAAGAAAGACAAAAAAATGAACTAATTTGGAGTAAAAAGATCTTCAACGATACAATTTAACAAACAATGAGGACATTGATACAAGATTATTTCATGAAAATTACAAGTTGGTCATTTTTATTTGAAATTTGTAAAAATCTACTGGACAAAAGTGTATTGAGATGAAGATACGTACATCAACAACACGCGAACATATTTGAATCCTGAAATGATGGGAAATGACAAGTATGGGTCGATTAGAAGGGCTGAGGAAATACGTACTAGAAAATGGATTTACTAGTTAATTTGGTTGGGTAGAAGAATTATTTTAGGCGGAAATTTTAATTGGATAAAAATATATTCATGTAGGCACCGCGTAAGATAATAAGAGTGTGGAAACATGAAGTTAACAATCCATGGGAAAATATGTGTCTAATAAAGTTGGATGTAAAAAGGTAGAACGAAGAATAAATATAACCCTATTCTTAGAATACAAGATCAAATATGACCTTTTTTACCATAAAGTAAAGAGGAAATTTAAAAAATAGCTAAGACTAGAAACATAATCAGGCCAAATAGCTATAGTTTGCTTAATTACAATCCATAGCTACACGTTAGAAGGAGAGAGGTGATCAAGACTAGGAGAGGAGAGAGGTGAATTGTATTTGTATATCTATTAGATAATTGTACATATGTAATTAGTATATATATGTATTAATGAATACAATTTGTATCAATGAATACAATTGTATCAGTGAATACAATTGTATCAATGTTGTATCACACTCAAGTGTATTAACGAAATATGTATCAACGAATACAATTGTATCAATGTTATATTTCATAAAAAAAATGCATTTGTATTCATGTGCATTTGTATGTTTCTATTGTCATCTGTATTTATATTTGTTGCCTTGTGGTTATATTTTGTATCACTGAAGAAATTTGTATCCGAATATGATTTGTGCCATCAATGCAATGAATATAATTGTATTAGTGTATACAATTTGTAGTTGAATACGATTTGTATCAATTAATACAACGATACAATTGTTGTTGACACCCAATTTTGACCCTCCTTTCTTCTAATTCATTGTTTTCGAGCTTCTAAATTAATAATGTATCAAATTATCTTTTTTCACAACTATTTTTACTATCAAAACTATTTATCTACTAAAATTATAGGTTTTATTATTGAAATGATTATTATCACTTTTACACCTCTTTTCTTAAATAGTCGATTGTCGTCATTTTATTTCAAATTTCGTATTTATTAAATTAAGTATAAATCCATTTTCTTGTATCTATTTTATATTAGCGTAAAGTCATGATATATTTCTCTTTTATAAACTAGTAATTGTCATCTTATAATATATGTTATATTAGTTATTAAGTTAGAAGCCCAAAATAATGTAAAATAAGAAGAGAAACGACCCAAGAAAATTCAGCTAAAGCCCAAAAGTCTCCAGTCATTCTTTCAGCCCAAAACCTACCTGATCAGCCCAAATTCGCTCTTAACATTCAGCCCAAACTTAAAGCTAATCAATCTGAGCTATCCAGGCAACGGTACTCTCTCCGAAACAACGCTAATCACGCCTTTTCCACTTCCGGATAGAAGATCCATCATTCTCAGCCATGGACAGAGCTTGTCCATCTATTTTGGTGCAAACTTTATCTTTATTCTAAGGAAATCAACAACTCTTTTCCTCTTCTTGATTCTCATCTCTCTACTTTAATTTGGTCAACAAAAGGCCAAAAGAACTTTTGAGATTTTCTGAGGGAGAATCATGCTAGCAGAGATTTGAAATTTCAAACGGCCATTTTCTTTTTTAATCAAAGTCCCGCCCAAAATCCCAAGGAGAAAGGCCTTAATTTTGTCACTATAACTACAGCTCTTGCATCCATCTTTGGGAGATGATTTTCAGCCTCCTTAGAAGCCTTTTGCCTCCATAGCAGCTTTGGCGTTCATTTTTTAAGAAGTTTTTTCCGTTACACCATAGTACTGCTTAACTACTATTTTCTTCTCTAAAATATTGCCTTTGCATCCTTCTTTCGATCTCGATCGAAACCCAAGTTTTAATGCTTGTTCGAGTTCATTATTGTTCAAATATAGACATTTCAACGCAGCAACCCCGTTCACTGCCCCACAACAGGTGGTACTCCTCTCTTTTCTCTATTTTCCATTTAGCCGATATACTATTATGCTTATCTGAATAAAATCACATCCTGCCATTAATGTTACTTAGTTAATCGAAAGTTATATTCCTTTCATGATTTGACCGTCTTGTATTAAAGAAATAGTTTTGTTTCGTGAGTAAATCTTCATTCGAAATCAGTTTGTTCTTAACTAACGTTCATTTGGCATCTTTATTTGATAAAATTTGCAGCTGCTTTATTGTTATTTTAAAAGTATGTTTAGGGAGATGGCTATAGTCCCTGTTTTAGTTGGAGATTATGCATACTAAGTGCTCTGTTTTTTTTCTTTCGAATGTAAAAGGACGCCTTGGTTGTAGGCATTTTTTTGTAAAGTGTTAGTACTCTTAGCACGTAAGTGTTAATTCAAGCTCCGCGCTATTTGTTAATTAAATCGTGTATTTGTTTTTTTTTTTGTGTTTAAGTAGTAGCAGTAGGCAATGTTTTAAAATCTAGAAAATATATAACTTCATTTTTTTTTAGTTGAAAAGTAGGTTGCAGTTTTTCCTTAATAATGTAACCCTCTATATTATATATCTACAAATGTGAGTTTTGAATTTCTATCGGCAGATTATGTTACTATATATATGGGTATAAGTTTCTTTAATTTTAAAGATAAGTCATGTCATGCAAATAATTTTACTTAGTTTAGTCATAATAGTAAGGGATTATTTTCGAGATCGATATACCTTTGAAGTTACGTTCCTTTGGCGTATTAGCCAATATGATTATACTACTTGAAATTGGTTTTGTTGTTCGTTAATGACCCTTTTGGCGTCTTTTATATGATAAAATTTTCAACTTCTGTTTTCTTACTTTAAAAGTATTTTAGATAGAGTTGAGTGTTTGTTGTTGATTTTTTTTAGAAATAATATGCAGGTTGCTTTAATTTTCATTATTCTTTATTTTATATTTTCATTTTTGCAATAGTAAGAAAAATCATAGATTTTAAACTCTTCTACTTAATTCATTAATTAGTAGAGTTTGTTGTTTTGGTTTTCTTCCAAGTGTTTCGTCAAGGCTACTTAAAAAATGTCCAAATATCATAGTTAGAGTTTTCGTTATGCATTAGCACGCTTTATAATTTAGATTGTATATTTGATGTGTAATTTTACTTAGCTCTATCTATTTTTATCTAATATAATATCGTTAAAAGTCGAATGTCTTACTAATCTCTTTACCCTCTCTTTATTTGCATGAACACTTTGGGAGCAAAAATTGGGTCTTGATTCGAGACTCTACCAATTATCGAGTCTCATAGACTCAACATTATCCTCACACCCGTACATGGAGTCTTCACTACATCTTTGACCATTCGAAATTGCAAGCAAAACTAGTGGTCCTATCTTGGAGTCACTTATGGCTACTTGCAGTTTTGCATTATTTGTTTACGTGTTTTTCTTTACATGTTATACTTGCTTATGTGACTTGAATATGTTCTTATTTTTGAATTCCCTAATAGGTCACTTAATATAGATGTTTGGGTTTGGGTACCTTTAGCTAGAAATAAATCTATTAGTTACTTTAGCTTTTATAAACTTCATTTGGCAAATTCCTTTTAAACTCTTCATTTTGCATCATTTTTTAAACCCCCACTAGATTTATTAAATTTTATTCAAACTTGACAATGTCTTTCAAAAAATAATATATTTTGTTCTAAACTCTTATTTTTCTAAAACTTTTTCTAAAGGGAGCACTTTGTCAATCAATGAGCAAATGTCTATTTCTTTTAATTACCCTTTTCTAGCCATGGATTTGTCTAAACTGATCTAAAGAAATTATTTTTTCTTAAAATCTTTTTCATTCTAATACAATTGCAAAAGAGCCTTTAAAATAAAAAATGTTTTCCAACTTGGTTTCTCATTTACTTAATCTTTAGCACTGATATCTTTCTATTAAAATTAATTAACCTAAGTTTGGCCGGTTAACAGTTTTTAACAGATTTTAAAGGATGTCTTACCCCTTCCCTTTCGGATAACTAGAACCCTTACCTAGAATCTTATGTTTAGTAGACCTTAATTGAAGTCAATTTTAGTATTACTTAGATAAATATTAAGGTGTCCTAATTCACCGTAATTAATTAGGTGGCGACTTCTTAAGTTAATTAATAATTTGGAAATCACTAATATGTTGTACACGTTTTGACCTTTAGTTAAAATGGGGCATATCAGCTTGGCGACTTTAGGTTCTAAACCATAACAAACTTAGGTTAATAATTAAGGTTTTAGAATTTGCTTGTTTCATTTTATACGCTTGCTTTATTTTAATTGTTTAAATGCATTATGTATCATTGTTTAGGTGTTATAAACTGCTTATTTGTTTTGTTCTTCTAAAATGTTATTTGTTATTGCTTTATAAATTGTATATTGTTATTATTTTATAAGCTGTCATTCCGTTCATACTTCCTCCAATTCTGAAAAATTCACACAATCACACGTACACACGAGGTGTGTTTTGCGCACCCGCCAATTTCTTTCAAAATCCAAAAGTTAGGAGAGTTGGCATATGCACGGGGTGTCCGGATCTTTTTCCGTGTGACCGCGTAGCCTTCTCACTCGAGTTGTCCACTCGGGAACCTTGTGTCTAGTAAGCCAAATCATAGAAAAACATAAGATAGAGCTAAACCACCCCTTTAATTTAAGTCATGCATGCATTCACCCTAGGTGGATCGATCTCGGGTATCGAATCCACATTTAAGAAATCCACCCTTTTTGTCGACAGGTTTCATGACCCAACGACCAATAAGCATGTTTTGTGCAACATGATAATGATAGACAGATCCAAGCCTAATTTTGACATAGTGAGTTCGGAAATTATGTGTTCATTTTATTTCGATTGTAATGTAGGTTGAGTTAAGTCCCCCAAGTGCCCAAAGTTAGGATGGTCGAGGGTTTCCCGCACAAATTGAGGACATGGTGGGAAAATTTTACTCCAAGTGAGAAACTAGCAATTACAAAAAGGTTGGGGTGACTCCCTATGCTATTCAAAATCACCCCCGACAAACATGTGATTAGAGCACTAATTCAGTTTTGGGATTCAGACCATGTTGTGTTTGCATTCAAAGACTTTGAACTAACACCTACATTGGAGGAAATTCGTTATTTCACCAGTTTGAAGTATCAAAGAATGGGTCAAATTATTCCACACAGTCAATCAAGGAAGAAATTCATTCGCTACTTATGGTTGAAAGATGAAAATAAACTTCGGTGCTTCAAAAATAATTGGGTTTCTTTAGACTACCTATATGAGAGGTATGGACGCTTGGATAGTTACAAGTTGTTTAGGAAAGAATTCTCTTGCACTCCTGTTCATTGGCATGTTAGACGTCCTATTGCATTTGTTGTGGCTTTACTAGGGACTTTGGTATTCCCATGAGAACACAGATACATTAGCACTTGCATATGTTCTGTGGCTCGAATACTTTTCGAGGGAGTAGATGGCGAAGAACTCACTGTGGTTCCCATGATTTTAGCAGAAATATTTCGAGCTCTTGGGAAATGTAAAAGAGGGGAATCAAACTTCTTTGAAGGTTGCAATCTTCTTTTACAAATGTGGGCAATGAAACATTTTCACCAACGTAAAAACATGGATGACATATGTTTTAGTAACACAGATCATATTAACAGTTTTTACGATAGGATGAAAGAGTTTGTGTATCCGGTTGGTACTGATGATTGGTATGAGTTCCTGGCCCACCGCACTAGTGACCAAATTCAATGGAAATATCCATTATTCCCACGTTCCCCTGCCTATATAAGATGTAGAAGATTTTATTATATCGAGCTTATTGGGTTGAAAGGCCTCTAGCTATATGCTCCAGTGCGCGTGCTTCAACAGTTTGGTCAAGCACAAGTAATTCCTCTTCGAGCAAATATAAGGAATTCTGAAATTTCCTTTGGACCAAACTTTGAAGTTCCTAGAGCCAGAAATATTCTTCATGAGTGGGACAATATCCTCACGATAGATATCGGAAATGGGCCTGAAAAGGCATTTCCAGAATATCAGGTATGGTTTCGAGAAGATCGCAATAGCATAAGTCCAGAAGGTGAGCAAGGTTTTGATGATATTGGAACGACGATCTGGATAAGACATTCTTGTCTTGGAACCAAAATAGTTACTCTTGAAATGTGGGCTCAAATGGAAAATATAATGCGATATTTGGACAATGCGGGAACAAGACCTAGCAATGTGGGATCATCATCTTCACTTCCTCCACCAGCGTGATTGATAGCAAATTTAGGCAAAGTCTTAGATTTGTCTTTATATTATGTCATCTTTTATGTATTTTTTTTAGTTTCTTCGTTGTACTCTTCTTCTTTTTTGTATTAATGAAAACTTGGCCTTTTGTTTTCCAAACTCGAGTTGTCACAAATTAATGGCTTGGATCAATCTATCATAATCACATTATGTTTGACATTTAGGCCCACCTCTGGCAAAAAGAGGTCCCGTGCATATTAGGATGCATTTTCTTTTGTTTATTATTTTGTTATGTGATTTACTTGCTGCGTAATACATGCTTATTCTCTTTACTGTTATAATTTAATTATCTGCCTAATTATTAATATCATTGAAACAACAATCACCCACTTGATACTAATATTTCTCTCTTTTTGAAGGTTTACTTCCTTTTGATTTATTTCCCCCAAAGGTTGATTTGCGCTAACTACAAACTGGTGGATCATCCATACTTTACGAGATCAAAAGCATGTGCAGACATGACTGATTCAGGTGCATCTGATCAAAATGGTTTGGGACTTGTCATTGTCCTGAGAGATGAACCCGAGACTTTGGAAGGAAGGGAACCAATCCCTTATGATGAACACATTGCCAATTTGATGCAAAAAATGGCCAATATGCAAAGTGAGATTGATCGACTTCAAAACCTCACCAATTTGTCCATCACTTTGAACACGCCACTTCTCGAGCATGGAACAAACACAACTAATCCGCCTCTCTTTCCACATGTTGATTCTCCTACTCATCAATACTTTCCACCAAATCAGTTTATTCACCAGACCAATCCAACTGCTTCCAAACAATCCACCAACCATCCACAACCCAACTTTTCACAAAACAATCCGCAACAAGCCAACCCTTTACCCTTCACTACCCCATATGCATCCCAAATTTCACTTACCCAAACTCTGATCATCCAAACTAACTCACTTACCCAAACTACCCCACTCACCCAAAACGCCTCACCTACCCAAAAGTACCAAGCGACCCAACATATAACAGTTACACACAATGCAATCCCTAACGTGCAATATGTGCCTCAAGTATATGTAGCGGAAGCTCAACCTCTCCTTAATCCAATGCCAACCATGCCAGAAGTCGATCCATATAGAGAGAAAGAGAAAGAAGCAAGGTAAAAATTAGATGACAAAATAGCAAGGGAGATTCGTAATTTGAAGGAAGATTTCAAAAGTATCCAAGTCCATAAGGGGGTTGAAGGTCTTGAATATGAGGATTTATGTGTTCATCCTGATGTTGAATTACCCGTGGGGTATAAGGTACCAAAATTTGATGTATTTGATGGGAAGGGAAATCCTCGAGCTCATTTAAGGTTGTATTGTGACAAGTTAGTGGGAATGGGGAAAGATGAGGCCATTAGAATGGAGTTGTTTATAATGAGCTTGACGGGAGAGGCCCTTGATTGGTACAAAAGTCGGGACCCACAGAAATGGAATAGTTGGCGTGCGATGGTGCAAGAATTCATGGATATGTTCAAGTTTCACACTAAGGCTATTCTGGATAGGTTCTACTTGATGAAGTTGGAAATGAAGTCAACAGAGTCATTCAGAGAGTATGCGATGCGGTGGAGAGCAGATGCCGCAAAAGTTCAACCTCCAATGGCAGAAAGTGAGATGACTTCTCTTTTTATACAATCCCAAAAGGATGCAACGTACTATGAAAAGATGATAAGTGTTGTAGGACAAAAGTTCTTTGAGGTTGTCAGGATGGGAGAATTCATTGAAAAAGGTATTAAAACTGGGAGAATCACTAATTTGGCAGCCCTACAAGCAACAAGTAAGGCCATTCAGTCGGATTCAATCAAAGGAGCCCTTACGGAAAAAAATGACGATGTGTCTGCTGTCATAACTATCCAGGAACGTAGGCCAAACCAAATGTTAACCTACTAAAATCCATTACCTCAACTTTCATACTATAGTCAGTATACCCAAATTCCTCAACCCTATTATCAACCTTCACCTGCCCCTTACCCAATTTACACCACCTAACCAACATATTGTCCACCTAGAGCACCTACCTATCCAAATCCATTACGATACCAACCCACATATCTATCCCAATCCCACTACCAGCCACAAAACTGTCCATCAAATCCACCCAGACCCCGCCCAAACTTTGAAAAAAGATCAGCCAAAACTTATACACCTTTAGCTGAACCTTTTAGCCCAACTATATGAACGGTTGAGAACTGCAAGAATACTCCAACCAATCCAAGGAAGAATTCCCAATCCCCTTCCTGGATGGTATGACGAGACCAAGCACTGTGCATATCACTCTAGAGCTGCTGGACATTATACTGAAAGTTTCCTTACTCTCAAAGACAAGATTGAGGCATTGATCAAACAAGGAATCATTCAACTCAAAGGTGTTGCCCCTAATGAAAACAACAATCCGTTGCCAAATCATGGCAATGTTAACATGATCACCGTTGATGAAGATTGCAAGTTGGAAGGAACCATAGTACCAGTCAAGATAGAGAAGAATGTTGAGATATCGACCTTTATCTCTCCTGTAATTACAGTCCAAGTACGAGCGCCAATTGAAGTGGAAGTTTTTCTTCCCAAGCCTAAGATTATGGCCCTTGTCACTCAATCATCCCCTTTTGACACTAAAGCAGTTCCTTGGGATTACTCGATTGATGCAAGGGACAAAGAAAAAGGAAAGATGGTTGTAGAAGCCACTGCTGCATGACAAGATCCGGGTGTTGTTATGCCCCTGAAGAATTTTTACGAGGAGGACCAAACAAGGAAAACAACCAAAAAAAGGTTGTGATAGAGGCTGAAGTGGAAGATTTCTGGAGGAAGATGCCAACTAAGAAATGCTTGTTCGAGTTCATTATTGTTCAAATATAAACATTTCAACGCAGCAGCCCCGTTCACTGCCCTGCAACAGGTAGAACTCCTCTCTTTTCTCTATTTTCCATTTAGCCGATATACTATTATGCTTATCTGAATAAAATCACATCCTGCCATTAATGTTACTTAGTTAATCAAAAGTTATATTCCTTTCATGATTTGACCGTCTTGTATTAAAGAAATAGTTTTGTTTCGTGAGTAAATCTTCATTCGAAATCAGTTTGTTATTAACTAACGTTCATTTGGCATCTTTATTTGATAAAATTTGCAGCTGCTTTATTGTTATTTTAAAAGTATGTTTAGGGAGATGGCTATAGTCCCTGTTTTAGTTGGAGATTATGCATACTAAGTGCTCTGTTTTTTTTTCTTTCGAATGTAAAAAGACGCCTTGGTTGTAGGCATTTTTTTGTAAAGTGTTAGTACTCTTAGCACGCAAGTGTTAATTCAAGCTCCGCGCTATTTGTTAATTAAATCGTGTATTTGTTTTTTTTTTTTGTGTTTAAGTAGTAGCAGTAGGCAATGTTTTAAAATCTGGAAAATATATAACTTCATTTTTTTTTAGTTGAAAAGTAGGTTGTAGTTTTTCCTTAATAATGTAACCCTCTATATTATATATCTACAAATGTGAGTTTTGAATTTCTATCGGCATATTATGTTACTATATATATGGGTATAAGTTTCTTTAATTTTAAAGATAAGTCATGTCTTGCAAATAATTTTACTTAGTTTAGTCATAATAGTAAGGGATTATTTTCAAGATCGATATACCTTTGAAGTTACGTTCCTTTGGCGTATTAGCCAATATGATTATACTACTTGAAATCGGTTTTGTTGTTGTTCGTTAATGACCCTTTTGGCGTCTTTTATATGATAAAATTTTCAACTTCTGTTTTCTTAATTTAAAAGTATTTTAGATAGAGTTGAGTGTTTGTTGTTGATTTTTTTTAGAAATAATATGCAGGTTGCTTTAATTTTCATTATATCTTTATTTTATATTTTCATTTTTGCAGTAATAAGAAAAATCATAGATTTTAAACTCTTCTGCTTAATTCATTAATTAGTAGAGTTTGCTGTTTTGGTTTTCTTCCAAGTGTTTCGTCAGGGCTACTTAAAAATTGTCCAAATATTGTAGTTAGAGTTTTCATTCTGCATTAGCACGCTTTATATTTTAGATAGTATATTTGATGTGTAATTTTACTTAGCTCTATCTATTTTTATCTAATATAATATCGTTAAAAGTCGAATGTCTTACTAATCTCTTTACCCTCTCTTTATTTGCATGAACACTTTGGGAGCAAAAATGGGGTCTTGATTCGAGACTCTACCAATTATCGAGTCTCATAGACTCAACATTATCCTCACACCTGTACATGGAGTCTTCACTACATCTTTGACCATTCGAAATTGCAAGCAAAACTAGTGGTCCTATCTTGGAGTCACTTATGACTACTTACATTTTTGCATTATTTGTTTATGTGTTTTTCCTTACATGTTATACTTGCTTATGTGACTTGAATATGTTCTTATTTTTGAATTCCAAAATAGGTAATTTAATATAGATGTTTGGGTTTGGGTACCTTTAGCTAGAAACAAATCTATTAGTTACTTCAGCTTTTATAAACTTCATTCGGCAAATTCCTTATAAACTCTTCATTTTGCATCATTTTTTAAACCCCCACTAGATTTATTAAATTTTATTCAAACTTGACAACGTCTTTCAAAAAATAATCTATTTTGTTCTAAACTCTTATTTTTCTAAAACTTTTTCTAAAGGGAGCACTTTGTCAATCAATGAGCAAATGTCTATTTCTTTTAATTACCCATTTTTAGCCATGGATTTGTCTAAACTGGTCTAAAGAAATTATTTTTTCTTAAAATCTTTTTCATTCTAATACAATTGCAAAAGAGCCTTTAAAATAAAAAATGTTTTCCAACTTGGTTTCTGATTTACTTAATCTTTAACACTGATATCTTTCTATTAAAATTAATTAACCTAAGTTTGGCCGGTTAACTGTTTTTAACAGATTTTAAAGGATGCCTTACCCCTTCCCTTTAGGATAACTACAACCCTTACCTAGAATCTTATGTTTAGTAGACCTTCATTGAAGTCAATTTTAGTATTACTTAGTTAAATATTTAGGTGTCCTAATTCACCGTAATTAATTAGGTGGTGACTTCTTAAGTTAGTTAATAATTTGGAAATCACCAATATGTTGTACATGTTTTAACCTCGAGTTAAAATGGGGTATAACAATTATATCAGTGAATACCACTTTGATTTGTATTATATTTGCTACCATTTGTTGCCTTGACAAAGTTAAATTTTGATTGTTAACATTTTATATCTGTGTTATTAACATTAGTTATTTGTTTTTGTATTGAGAGAGAAAGTAGGAGGTAAAAAATGAAAAGGCAGAGAGAGACAAGAAAGAAAGAGGGGCAAAGAAATGAGAGAGTTAACATTTATATTTGTATATTGACTGTTAACATTTGTATAAGTGAATACCATTTTGATCTGTATATTTATATATTGTTACTATTTGTTGTCTTGAGAAAGTTACCTTTTGTATTTGAATATTTCCTATTAACTAGGGGTGGGCATAAATACCGAAAAACCAAAAAATTGAACCGAACCGAATTATTTTGGTTCTTCGATGTCGGTTCTTCGGTGTTTCGGTTTGGTGTCAGTTCTTTATTTTCGGAACTTTGGTTCTTCGGTTCGAAATTCGGTGTAAGGATCCCGAAACTACGGTACACCGAAGAACCGAAGTTTTATTAAATAAATTTAAAAATATTTAAATTATATTACTTAATAATACTTATATATTTTGACTCAAAATATTTACCTGGTGTTGTGTTTTTTTAAAACAAAAATGTGTGGACAAGTCTTTGTAGACCTTATTTTGTGAGTAAAGATAACTGTTGTGTGCTCTTTACCATTTATCTGCATATGTTTGCTGATTCTGTCGCTGTATATTTAGTTGGTCATCTCTGTAGCAACATGGGAGGGTAAATAATCCATCTAATTAACAAATTCTTTGGCATCTTTGCTAGAAACATAAACAAAATTTGAATTCTTCTAGTTAAAGAATCATCTATGCTACGTCTTCTTAATTATAAATTAAACACATGAAACTCTTAACACTTTATCATATTCCCTCGTTATTTTTATTCACACCGAAAAATCGATTTAAAAACACCGAACTAAACCGAACCAAAGTAGAAAAAACCAAACCGAACTGATCTAGTTTGATATGAAATATGGTGCACACTTTCCTAAAACCGAATATCGAAGAATCGAACCGAAATTTGATTACACCAAACCGAAGAACCGAATGCCCACCCCTACTATTAACATTTGTATATGTATCATCAAAGGTTACTAATTGTATTGAAAGAGAAAAAATAAGGTGAGTGAAAAAGGGGGCAAGGAGACGCGCGAGTAAATTGAGGAGGAGGTGACAAAAAAGTGTTGAAATTAAACTGGTGACAAAAAAGGATTGACTAAGTCAAACTTTTTTTTTAATTAGTGATTAAGATAATTGGGGTCTAAAATGTAATATTTAAAACTTCTAAACTTTTAAAAATATTCAAAATAAATCCAATTTCTAATTTCAAAATGTTTGAAAAGTTTTCCCTCTCTTCATAAATTTCAAATTTAAAATCTCTTTCAAGATTTCTTTCTCCCTCTTCTTCCTTCTTTCTTTCTCTTTACAGCTTTCTTCTTCTTCTTCTTCATTTCTGTTTCTCTTCTTCCATTTACTTGTTCTTCTTTGTTGTTGCTATCATTATCGTTGTCGATCATTATTTTTTATCACGTTTTTTCTTTTTCTCTTGCTGGTCCTATTTCACAAACTAATTTGCTTTAATTTTAAAATTTTTGAAGTTGAAGTCATTGAATTTTTTTTTGTAGAAAATCAAGCAACAACTGAAGTTGTCGCAATAACTGCTGAAGTTATTGTAGCAACTGTTGAAGTTTTTTCAGCAACTGTTGAAGTTTTTTCAGCAACTGCTCAAGTTTGCTCAGCAACTGCTGAAGTTGCTGCAACAACTACAATAATTGTTGTAGCAAGTGAGGTAAAAGAGAAGGTGGTAGAGTGGCAAATGAGATGTTGGTGATAACAACGAAGGTGGAGGTGATGGTTGTTGTGGAGGCAAAGGTAGAGAATAAGGAGGTGGCAACAATGGTGGTAAAAGAGGAAGAATAAGAGAGTGGTGGCAATGGAGGAAGAACTGATGGTTGTGGTAGAGGAGGAAGTGGTGACGGCGACGGTTACGATGGCAGAAGGGGAGGGGATGGCAGCGGCAGAAGGGTGGAGAGAAGGGAGGGTGTGGAATGGCGGAAAATAGGGCTTTTATGTAAATAATAAAACTTGAGGATTTTAAAATTAGTGTCATTAGCACTAATCTTAAAATTGTCACCTCTATTCAATAATTAAAACTTGTGTCACTTTTTCTTCATTTTGAAACTCTTTTGTCACCCTTAATTCATTAGCCCGAGCGCGATAGAGAGGAGGCAGATAGAGGAGAGATGTGAGTAAGAGAGAGGAGAGAGGCAATGGAGAGATGAAGAGAAGAGATAGAATAACTATAATTGCAAATTATAATTCTTTTAAATTGTATGGTGTATATTAAATGCATATCAGATATTTACTTAACTGTGTAATTTTCCTTAAAATGAACACTCTATAGTCTATATATATCTAAAGTTAGAGATCACCTCAGCCCCAACTGAAATTTGGTGGGGCTAAGTGAAAAAGTGTATTGGGAGTTTGGACGGTGAATACTTTTCTACGCTGGTCCCAAAGCCCAACAGAAAAGGTGCAGGCCGAGAAAAATTAAAGCCCATCAGGCGACATCCGCACCCCACCCACCCACCCCACTCCACCGAATGCTCTTCTTCCTTTCTTTGTTTTTCAGATTACTTAAAACGAAAGATATCGCTCTTTGTGCTGACCAAAAAATGGGGGATCACATAGCAAGAGGTGAAGATTTCGAGAACAAGGCTGAGAAGAAACTCGGCGGATGGGCCCTTTTCGGTTCCAAATACGAAGACGCAGCTGATCTGTTCGATAAAGCTGGCAATTGCTTTAAACTCGCCAAATCATGTTAGTTCTTTTTTTTCCATTTTTCTACACGGTTGTTTATCATTTTACGAAGATCTAGTGGTATGCTTTTGAATCCCTAAATTCATATTCTGGTGATCCCACTCAGGTTCTGTTTTTAGATTTCATTTCTCATTTTCACCAAACATCATTGTATGATATACTGGTTCCAAATTATTGCGTGAGAATCTGTAAAAAAATTTATGCATTTTCTCATTAGACGATCTTCCATATAAATATTAATTTTGTTTGGTCCAAGTAATTAGCAAAGTCCGCAAACTTGGGTAAATTTTTGCTGGATTTGATTAATTAAATTAATTGTTGGAGCGTTTGGGGAGATTGTCATTTCTATTATTTTTTAAATCTTCTAATCAACTGCAGCGTTAATCATCTAAGAAGAGTTATTTATCGAGTAGTTCTTACTTTGGACATGCAGTGAGGATTGGATGGGTTATAGCTTGCTTATTCCTCTTGCTTATAGCTTGGTATATAGGCCAATTTTGTAGACATAATTGATTCAATTTGTAGACAGAAATATACCATTTTCTCCAATTTAGACTTTAAATTGTATAAGATGAACATTATTTTTTAATGGTGTAAAGTGAATAAACTTCTTAAATAAAGCTCAATGTTTCATAAATTCAATCACCCTAGTTGCATGCTAAGAAATTGCAGAATAATTTTTTGTTACCTGGTTCTTTCAGGGGATAAAGCTGGAGCAGTATATGTTAAATTGGCTAATTGTCATCTTAAAGTAAGTGTTAATTCATCTGTAGTAAGTTATGGTCTCTCATTGATGCTCTTTACTTTCATTCTTACTCATAGATATTTTCAGTTCTTGAAAGTCAATTTACTTTATGTTCACAGTTGGATAGCAAACATGAGGCTGCAAATGCTTATGCAGATGCTGCTCATTGCTACAAGAAGTCAAATATTAAAGGTTTGTAAGTCAAGGAATAATTATTTGCTTCAAACCAGCATTTTTATTTTGCATGCTTCCGAAAAACCTAGAAGCAACATCTTTGGATGTAAGTCCGTTTGGATCTCCATATAAGCCTCTTTTAGGAGCTTCTTAGAGGTTTTGCATTTAGTAATATTATCTTGTCCCAGGACCAAATATTTGATTGTTTGCTGGCGTCATACTTGATTAGACCTTGTCCCAAAATAGTTTCTCTACCATCATAAGCTGCTAAATGCACTCCTTTATGGGTGAGATTGGTTTTCTTGCTATTAGAATGACAGTCGCAATTTGTTAATTTATAATAAGGATGGTAGAAGGACTGGAGTGTTGCACTGCCAACTATTCTGGGATATAGGAATGATTTAAACTTTCTTTCAGAGATAAGTTTCAGATTAATTAAAAACAGAGAGAGTGCTGAAACATTTGGAAACTATTGAGTTAATGTTAAATATTTTAAACACGTAACTTTACTAGATTAGTATGTAAGATGCGCAATGATTTACATGGTTACAAAGAAGGTGGAGTTATTGCACTTATGCAGCAAGAAACTTCATTGATTAATACATAACATCAAAAGTATCTATAAAATACTGTCCATAGAAATTTATGCATAGCATCATTTATAATATAACTCCCATTTATTTGAGACTTTATGTTAATGTTCTAACTTTTGTTATTTTGTAAGATAAATATGATGAGTTATATACAAGTGGTTACTGAAGCATTGAAAGATAGTATTATTGCTTTGACTGTTACTACTTCAAAAAAAAATCTTTTGATAAATTCCAAGAGTCTTGCTTGTAACAAGTAATTTGAAGTACAGTTTAATTTCATTCTTCTCGTCTAAAAATGTACTTTTATTTTTGTAGCTGTAATTTTTTTTTGGAACTGAACAAATTTATTGGAGGTTTGATGGTAATATTTGGAAATTTAAACAATAGATATTGCTAAGAACCAAAAATCAAAGTGCTGATAAGTGGGAGAGAGAGTAGGGGGGAAGGAGGGAGGGAGATTAAGTAGACCTCTTGGTGCCTGCTTGGCTATCATTCACACAGACACACACTACATACACACACTTGTTTAACTGATGCAGAATCACAAGTATATTGCCTCTAGGGATTTGGTTCAATGGTATAGGTAGTACAGTGTGGGACGTGTGATCACACACATAATGACTGGGGCACCAAGTTTGGTATTCAAGTGGAGAAGGGTAGAAGTGGAGGGCTCATTATCTGCCAAGTTTCTAAGGTGGAAATAGCAATGTAATGGTTAAGGAACATGTGTTACTTGGGCTCAGTTGTATGCATCCAGCCTATCCAATCTACTCTATTCATGTCCATTTTGCTCCTAAAATCATATAAAATACAATTCTAATGCGATATCATTTCTGAGAATATTTTCTGAAAATCACCACATTGTAATTATCTTTCCATTTAGTTATCAGCATTGGCTTACAAACTGAATTTTGTATTGTGTGTCCTGCAGAGGCAGTATCATGTTTAGAGCAGGCAGTGAACTTTTTTCTGGACATTGGGAGGCTAAATATGTCTGCAAGATATTACAAGGTATAACTATGTTATCTGCTAGAATCTGGATGTGGTCTTTGATGTTCTCAGTGTTCAATGAGTCTCTTCATGTAAGCACATGGTCTAATTCTTGGTTCTAGTCAGCTTAATGCTTACTTTCTTTTATGTACTTAACTGATTGGACATTTTATATTAGAAAGGTGATAAGTGACTGGTCTTGTGTTGTGTCAGTTTGTTACCCTCGCGCCAGTGATTGTAGAATGTAGCTATTTTAGTTGAAGTATCCTAGGAAGTTTGGTTTCACTGCCTGAAAGAGATGTAATGTGTACTGTGTGCAGGAAATTGCTGAATTATATGAGCAAGAGCAAAATTTGGATCAGGCTATTAATTACTATG
>JAJOOR010018454.1:0-20592 GCA_036250505.1 Solanum acaule | reverse complement strand
CCCCCCCCCCCCCCCCCCCGGCGCCCCAATTTAGAGCCTGTTTGGATAGGCTTATAACTTTTGACTATGTGGTGTTTGAATTGATTATTTTTTTTAAAATAGTTTGTAAGCTAAAAGTTATAAGTTGGTCATATAAATATAAATATTTTTAGCTATTTTTGTACTTTTGTGGTCTAAAAATATATGCTTAAAAACTCCCTTGTATGTCCAGACCTTAATTGGAGCGTGACCATTTATAAATGGGGCCCAACATCGATCAACAACAGAATTGAAATGAACCTGACTCTGATACCATGTAAAGGTATGACACCTAGGCTTAACTCAACCCTAAAAGATAGCTCATGAGGGAAGGTTTGTCGAAATCCATATAAGAAAATCAATTTTCTATCTCTCTACCGATGTGTGACTTTTAACACCTCCAAAAAAAAGAAACTAGTTACTTAAAATAATCCAATCCAAACACCCTCTTATACATCCTAATTTATGACTTTTGACTCATTCTTTATCATCATGCTTTTAACTTAGTTTTATCTTAAACACTATAAAATTCTTAAAAACTATTTTGACTAGAAATCACTTAAAATAAATTGATTCAAACAAACTCTTAGCTATGTATGGTGTAAAATTGTGTCGGAAATACTATAAATTTGTGACAGATGCTGATAATATTATGACAAAATTCATCAATGTAAACAAGATTTATTAATTCACCACAAGTCCACAATTCAAGTGCCTTGGTCCCAAATCTCTTTTTTTTTTTTTTAAAAAAATAAGTTTCTTTTAAAAAGAGATAATGAAAAAAATATATATAAATTATCACTTTATTTTATAATTTTTTTATTTAGAAAACAAAATAAAGAATTAGAATTTGACTTTTTAAGTCACCTTTACTATTGAGACGACTCTAGTTTGACATAATTTTATCATAAATTTACGAATTACATAACGATTTGTTTTAATTTAAAGATGATGGAGAATGATGAAGAGGATGGAAAGTTGCACGTGAAGTGAAGTGGTCCAAATCAACAGTGAGTAATTATATATGAAGTGGGTGGGGGTCACACAAGTAGTAGGAATATGAGTTTTTTTATTTATAATATAAGCTCGACGTTTTTATTTACTTTTTATTATTCGAGAGCCAAACGCCATTCGTGTGCCACTTTCCAACTTTATTTCGTTAAAAGCTAAGGTTTTTTTTTTTTTTAATATAAAAGACTCGTTTAGATTATTATTTCTACTTTCCTAATCCTTCCAATTGTCCCTTTCTCTTTTCTATCTTTCTTTCTTTCTTTTTTCCATTGTTTCCTTATAAGAAGTCAAACTTCTTGGATACTATTAAAAAATATTATTTGGCTTAATTATTTCATAATTTGAAATTTACTGATCTCATTAATTTTGATTCATGTGATCAATGTTGAAAAGTGATTTTCTTATAGTTATAAAAGAAAGATTTTAGAGGAGGAATCATAAAGCAATAGGGTCACAAATTTGACTTATAGAATCAATTGTTGATGCGTCTTATAGGATAGTTGTCGTTTCATGTGGCCCAATATGAACGAATGTGAGGTACTCTGTGTATCAAGTTGCTTGACTATTACGAGGGGATTTTTGGGGCAATGATAAAATTGTCTTTGTGTGACAAATATATCACGAGTTTGAGCGGTAGAAGCCACTGATGCTTCCAATGCGATAGACGACCTATAATAGACTCCTTTGGGCACAATCCTTTCCTATGCCCTACATGAACGCTGATACTTTGTACACAAAGTTGATTAATTATTAAATGGAGATTTTTGGAGCAATAATAAAGTTGTCTTCAGATGATCAATTGACTAGTGATTTCAGTCATAGAGTAAACCACTAATTTTTGTGTTAAGGTAGATTATCTCTATATATATTAACCTCTTAGGATGCAACTCTTTCTCTTGGATAATTCGTGAACATGAGATCTTCGTGCACTAGATTGTCCTCTATTTAAAATTTTAAAAAATGCTTATTTTAAGAAATAACCTCATACGAAAATCCTTTCAAAAAATCATTTTTTTATAGACATAAATTCAAGTTTAATAATTGTCGGTTTTATAAACATTTGCAATACGTCTGTTCATACTTTTAATTTATTTCACACGAATCATATTTTATTTAATAAGTTTGTAACATGGCACAATTGTTTTTTTTTCCAGTCACTTTTACAGAATTTCATCATTAATTATTTTTTTTAAAAATTCTTCTTGCTTTTTTGAGGTGTCCCTCGAAAAGAAAATTCAAGAATAGAGTGACCCATCTCAATGAGCACTGCATTGGGGTGGGCTTCTATTTAATGGGTTAATGGACCAATATGAATGGGCTTGACCTTGTTAATGGGTCCCAAAATTCATAATTTCTTAGTTGCTTTCTCTTCTGGTTGCTGCTGTCATTGTGACTTCTTAACAGTTTTTTCGACTTTTCGTCGAGATGGATTGTGGTGGAATGATTGAAGTTTTTTCAACTTTAATTAGAGCTTAGAGGTTTTGAGTTTGAGTTTTTTGAATATAGAAAAAATTCTATGGGAACAGTACATCTAGAATGGGCCGTGTAATACACAATCTGAATATAATCAGAGAAGATATTAGACACTGAATAAAAAATCGAAAAAAAGAAGAGTCTTTCTCGAGGTATGAAACGTTGAAAGCATTTGCAGAAAGTTGCAACAACTTTTCCTTTTTTTTTTTTTTGAGAAACTATTGGATACTAACATGTTAGCAATAACTAGATTTTGCTTTTTCTTTTTATTTATTTTAATGTTTTAAACAAATGTTATGTCATGCCAGCTTAAGCGCACCTGAACTTGAACAATTTAGGTACCGATAATTATATTCACTAAAGTTAAGATAGATCTATAGAATCGCTTAATAATTTATTTATCTTTTGTCTCTACAGAAGTTTGAATACAATATCTTCATAATTTTACCTCACTTCATCGACTAGCTAGGCAGGGGTAGGGTATTACACGTTCGAACAAACCAAGTAATTTGCTTAAACTCTATAATTGTTTTGGAAAGCTCATTAAATATGTATACATACTTAATATCTAACCTAGCGACAAACGCTCAATGATGGAGCCAAATTTTTTTTCACTAATTCATGAGATTGAAGAATTAAAAAAAGTAAATACACAAAGAATCTAATGAGATTCGACATCTATCATATACATAACAAAATAATAATATCAAACTTATATATACAAATTACAACGCAATTTTTCGACAATGAAATTTGAATGAATCTCCTTGCCTCACCCTAACTCCACAACTATATGAGCTATGAAGTCTTAAATTCATAACTTTAAATACTAGCTCCACTTTCAAAACCACGTTATTTGATACTCCATTTGTCCCTAATTACTTGTCCACTTTTTCTTTTTTAGTTGTCCCTAATTACTTGTCCATTTTGACAAATCAAGAAAGGACAAAATATTTTTACCTATTATACCCTCAATTTATTACTTTGAAAAAGGTAGAACTTTTTGAAAATCTTAAGTTTTTAATTCATCCACTTCATAATTAATAGAGGTGAATTGATAAACTCACTATGTCAATAATTACTTTCTTAATAGGTGTGCAATTTCAAAAATGAACAAGTAATTAGGGACAGAGGGAGTATCCAACATGTTCATAACTAGATTTTTGCTCTCTCTTTTAAGGTGGAATAATTGGAATGGGGCAATTCTCATACTATAATACTCCTACTTATTTTTTTTTATTTTATATATATATATATATATATATATAAAATATGTTTGAAATGATGATGATTTATTGCAAAAGTAGAGTCAATTTTGACAGATAATGTGCAGACTTGCACGATTTGAGAATCTTTAAACAATTATACTTATTGTCTTCATTTTGGTTGGTGGCCCTACTTGCTTCGTTGTAAATCACAACTACCAGCAACTTTGATGAACATGTGTCGCTTGGGAGTTATATTACATTTTTTTCCTTTACATACAAGTATCAAGCGAAGGAAATGATATATTCAATGTAATTATATAAATGAAAATTAATATTTTGAAAAAGCAATGTATATGCAGCCTCAATTAACAAAAGTATCTAGTGAAAGGTAGATTAATAAGGTTGAGGTGTACAAACCTCAACATTTAAAAACTTAAATTGTTATTGTGAAATAAATTTAGATGATTTTTATTTCAAGTATGCGACATATCTTCTCGTGTACTAATATGATATTTCAAGTGTACAAACACATCTTCTCATGTCATGTAGCTTGATGCATAAAATTACACATTTTGTTCTTTAAATGAATCCTTTATATTTGTCTTTAAGCAATCAAATATATGCCTAGTGGGATACACGTTCCTTAGAAATTAAAGCCATGCCCGAAAGTAATTTGTGAGCTATTATGATATGAAACTTATACCCCTCAAAAAGTTATTTATTATAGGGCAAATTACAAAAATCACATACTTTTAAGGCAAAATTACAATTTAACTAAAAGGTGAGATTTTTGTAATTTTTCCTTTATTATAAGAGATAAAAATTATAGACCAACACAAAATTCGGGGGCTCACTTTTGGGTATTGAGCTAAGCCACTAATGTAGCCAAAGTTGGGCCTTTTACAGAAGTGTATGGCTCAACAGGAATCCAATGTCACAATTAAAAATAGTTGAACTTCAATTTCTGTAAACTTATGACGAACAAATTTTTGAAATTTTAATACATTGAATTGAAATTTTAGAAGAGTAGTATGATATAATTTTAACACAATATGTTGGAGTTTCATAAATAATCTGTGAAATTCCCCATTTTCACCATTCCTCGGTATAAAAATAATTATTTGTGAATGTTACCTATGTTATTATCGATCTATTTGAGCATTTGCTATTTAAGTCTAATATGAAAGTACAATGACTTTCTTAGACTTTATCTTTTATGTAATATTGTTCAATCTCATTGTCAAAATAATATCTAAATGTTTTGTCCAAAAGTAGTTTAACAAGCTAAAAATTTGTGGTATCAAGTATTCATATCTAATAATTGTAATCGCGATAATAATGGTCAACAAAATTTTGAATGGATTTGATTGACTAATATTCAGATATTTATTATTACTACTAATTTTTTCTTATGGGTTGAGATTCGATTACCCGACCCGTTTAACAGCTTTGCTGGAGTCGTGCCTTCTCTTCGAAGGAAAAAAAATCCTTCCACACGCCAAAATTGGCAAAGTAGTTCAATAATTTACGTATATTCGAACGCCTTTGCGCCTCTGTAAATTCTCCCGTCGTTTCTTCTTTCTCTTTCCGCATCGCCGACAGAGAAGAAGAGGAAGAAGGATATACCGATACAGCAATTATTAGGGATTTGTATATTAGTTTTTCAGGTAAAATATACATTCACAACTATTGTTTTCTCCAGCTCAGACGATATTCATTCAGCCATTACTCTTTCTCCGGAATTTGCTTCTCAAACATGTCTTACGCCTATCTCTTCAAGTATATCATCATCGGCGATACCGGTATATTTTTTCCCGATTTTTCGGGTTTTTTTTTTTTTGTGTAATTTTATTGTTTAACACCTGATTTGGATCTGATCAATAGGTTCCTGGTGAATTTGAATTGAACTTAGTTTGGCTTTTCATGAATTTTAATTATCTCGATCTGGAATAAGGATTTCAATATATTGCAATTCATTTATGCTGCTATGTAAATGTCAAATGTGTTTGTGATATTTCTATGCTCTGCTAGAATTTGAATGTTATGTTTTTTTGTTGTATCACTTGTTTTTCATATATAAATTGATGTTGATCATCTGGTCATGATGTTGTGAATGGCTTGTCTTAAAACGGATGATTTTAATAGCCCAAGCCATTTTATCTTAAGGTCCTTTGAAGATTTTTAGCAATTGTGGATGTATTGTATCATCAACTTAGTTGGTTTTGAAGAGTCTATCTAAGTTATAGGTTCTCGTGTCTTTGTGAAAGCATGATGAGTTTAGTAATGTAATTCTTCATTGGTGGTGTAGTTTGCAGAATCTTAACAAGTAAAACAGTTAGCCTTCTGTACCATCAATATAGAGGACGAACTTTGAATGGCTGAGAGTTGGAAAATTGTGCTATAGCTTAGGCTTTCGTGTTGGCAATCTCATTGCTTTTAGAGATAAATTATATGCAGTTTATGGTAAAGATGATCATTCAAGAGTTTTTTCATCATATCAATTTAAGAAACTGCAGTGTGTTTGCATATTGCCTTTAGGACTAATTTGGAGCACCGACATTTTGTGTAATGATAGTTTAACCTCTGGTAGTATGCATAATGGTGAACAAACTAAATGATTCTTCATAATTTGCCGTGTGTTTGTTTGTGTTTAGATATACATAGACCTCATTGTTTTTTATGTGCTGATAGCAGTGTTCTCTTTCTCCTGGCGTCTCTTACTGACAAACGATTAGATTCTATTGGTTAATGCCGTTAAATTGAAGAAGTCTTGTATAAGACATTGTTGATAATGTTATTAATTTTGTTATGCAGGAGTTGGAAAATCATGTCTTCTGTTGCAATTTACTGACAAACGATTTCAACCAGTTCATGATTTGACCATCGGGGTTGAATTTGGGGCTAGAATGATCACAATAGACAACAAGCCCATTAAACTACAGATCTGGGATACAGTTAGTGAAACATCTTTTCATTTTTCTGTTGATTTAATTATATTTTATGCACAAAAAATGTTAAGATTAACCAACAGTTCAGCTAGTTGTTGTGGCTACTGCTTAATAGGAACTTTGGATTATCTATCCTAATGTTCAAAATTGTGTTGTTGATGGTAGAATCGTTCTTATGGTGTAGTCTTTGTTCTCTCATGGTTGTGTGAATGACTAAAAGCATGATCTAATGAGTGTTCTCCAATACAGGCTGGTCAAGAATCATTCAGATCTATCACGAGGTCATACTACAGAGGTGCTGCTGGGGCACTACTTGTTTATGATATTACAAGGTATTCTCTACAGTGTCTTTGGCCTTTCAATACCTATAGGAAACTCGAGGTTACATGTCTCATAATATAAATGAATGTATTTCTTGATCTGTCCTTTTATCATTGATCAATGTTCCAGACATACTCTTCTACAAATTCTTGTCACCCCAGGATGCATTCAAAGTGCAAAGTTCATAGCATTGTGAATATATATTAATCTTTTTTCAGTTTTTTGTTAATTTTCTTACAGAACATTTTTGATGTTTACCTAATGAACGATGAACATTCCCTTCTAATCTTTTCACTTTATTACTTTTAGCCTATCTAATGATGTTCCAGTCAGATGCCTGACATTGCTTTGTCTATAAGAGCATCAGAACAAGTCTGTAAAGCTAACTATAAGCACTGGGTTATTTTGTTCTTATTCTTATTGTCTTCAACTGAAGGAAACTTAATATTAAACTAAGGTGTATATATGAAGAAATTATGGAAGTCTGGTCTATTTGATGTAGTGATGATTTTGCTTTCCCCATGCCAAAACATTTTAGGAGGGAAACATTTAATCACCTAGCTAGTTGGCTAGAAGATGCAAGGCAGCATGCAAATGCAAACATGACCATAATGCTGATTGGAAACAAGTGTGATCTGGCTCACAGAAGGGCTGTAAGCACCGAGGAAGGCGAGCAATTTGCCAAGGAAAATGGGTTGATATTTATGGAGGCCTCTGCCAAAACAGCTCAGAATGTTGAAGAGGTGAGGGATTCTTTCATCCGCTACTTTCCTGACTTTTAATAGTCATCCATGGACATCTCTCTCTAACTAAACTTATAAATTAGTTGTTTATCTGGTTTCTTGTTTCCGCTGCTTCTCAGGCTTTTATCAGAACAGCCTCAACAATTTATAAGAAAATACAGGATGGAGTGTTTGATGTATCGAATGAGGTATGTCATACCCTGACCATTTATATATATCTATAGTCTTCTAGTGTGGCTAATTTCCGTGGACATCTGTTAATATGAAAATGGCGATTGTCTAAGAACGACCTAATTGGCATCTCATGAAGTAAAGAGTTATGAATAAGGTTTTTTTGCTTGTTCTAAACCTGTTTTAATTTTTGTTTTTTTTGTTTGAAGAATTAAATGAAAAAGTTGGAGGATATTTCTCTCCTTTGAAAACATATATGCGTTTGGATACCTTTGGAATTTTTTTCCCCAAAAGAATACTCGTTTGCATCTTGTAATAATTGCAGTTTTTTGAAGTTTTGAGTGTGTTTTATTAGTGGAGAACTTTTCTTTTGAAATTGCTAAAACCACTTCTTGAAATATGATTTTTTAAAGGAAGTCTTTTGCAAACAAAACTTAAACACGTATTTTGAAAGTTTTTCTGCAAGATAATTACTATAAATTATCTGCAAACAAATGTCACCTAAGGAGTTTCATCCCCCATGTAATCTGGTCATTTGACCAAAGATCAACATCCTGCATGAGAAAAAAGACCATCTGGAGAAAGCATTGTCAGGTTCATGTCTTGGAGTAGCTGTTTAAGCAGCTCCTAATTGGATCAGTCTTTTCATTTTCTGTTATGAGAAGCTGGGATCTTTAATTCATCTTACTTTGACCTATAAAAACAATTTTAGGATCTTACTTTGACCTATAAAAACAATTTTAGTGGGTGAATTCAGTGCCCTTTTGAGAGCTAGATACCTAAAACTCACGGATATGGAACATGCTGTCTTAGAATGGGAAGGCAAAGTTAATTTGGAGGAAGTTAAGAAGATATTATTCCAACCATCCTAAGAACTACCGATCCATCAATCTGCATTCTGCTGACTTGTGAGTTCATACCCCAATCTGGGGACCGATAGTTAGGCATATTGTTAGCAGAGTTCCTTGTTTAATGGAGTATCATTTCAGTTGAGTAGTGAAAAAATAAAAGCATTGATGAATGTCCTAATTATTGTTTTGAGAACCAAGAAAACAGAAACTTACGTTGCAAATATTTCAGTAAATACTTGTAAATCTCAGTGATAATTGATTTCCAACATGTATAATTATCATTTATGTAATAATAGATGGTTTCCGAAACCAATGCTTTCCATTTTTCTTTTGCAGTCGTATGGAATAAAAGTTGGATATGGAGGCATTCCCGGGCCTTCAGGTGGAAGAGATGGAGCTGCTTCACAAGGAGGGGGTTGTTGTACTTGAAAATGGACGTTTATTGTTCGTAAACCTATCATGTTCCTATGGTTGTTTATCTGTAGTTTGGGATTCTTAATATCGAGTGTTCTTTAGTTTGTTCCTTTTAATGAAAGGACAATATACGTGCAAAAATAAGTAAATTCGGTACATAAAGACATTTTTTTTCTTTGTGCATTTTCTGTTTATTGAGTTGTCAAATGTGAATGAAATGTAGCATGTGAGCTTCCTCTCCTTTTTCATGTGCCCTTGGGCCTTGCCTGTTTCTTGCACCGCAGTGTGCCAGGGGAGTCGGCAGATAGACATAAATGGCACATCGCTCGGCTCGTGGAATGAGTATGGAGAGTTTCCTTGATAAGTATTTACTCGTATTCGGCGTTTACATCAAGTTAATAGAAAGTTGTGTTTGTTCAAACACATATGATATCATACATCCATTAGTTAAGTATAAATGCCAACTTTTTACTTGAATCGTCGAATAAATTTACTTACGTCTAATATTTAGTTTTGTGTGTCAAACATATTATGCATTCATTGATTAAGTATACCAAACTATGTGTAATTTGGAAACCAATGAGAAAAGAAGTATGACGGGATTGATGTTCAGTGAAGTCACTGGCAAATTGGACGGACGATGAAATTTGATCGTCCATTTAAACATAGCAACATGGATCCTTAGTCATCATCATTATGTTATAATTATTTTATTGAAACTTAATACACCAACTCTCATTGGGAAAGTGACAGCATAGTATAAACTATAATATCAATTCTGGCAATTACGAATTATTCCAAATCTCTTTTGTCATTTCATTTCCTCCCCTATGTCTGCAAGTACCAATTATTTATATACAACAAATCTAGATTAAATAATTCATTTTCTCACTAATAATCACATTTAATAATGAACGGTTCATACACACCCGTCACCCTTTTTACATTTTCTCTCAAGCGCATGTGATCATATCTAACTCTCGTGCAATTAAGTGAAATGACGTCCACTAATAAATGTAATCTTTTGAATACTCTGTTCATTTTAATTTATTTAATTTGATAAGGAATTTTATTGTTGTTGAATATTTATAATTTTAAATTAAAATAGATTAAATATATCAAAATATCTTTTAATCTTATTTTCAAAAAATAATATAGCTCAGACAAATTGAAATTGAGTAACTGTTTTTGGAAAAATAATGATTCTAAGTACATTCTTTTTCATCATTAGATTTTTTTAAAGCTAAAGTACAAAAGTCATATTTCAATCCCCAAAATACCCTCAACACAAGAAATATTTCAATCCCCAATATACCCTCCATCACAAGAAGTGCGTACCAGTCATACCTATGGTTCTCTCGTAAATTCCGACAAAATCAAGTCTATAAAGTTACCCTTGATATCAGTATTATAAAACCAAAAATCTCAGCTGTAATTCAAGTGCAATCACACTCTACCACACACTCTCTAGTAGAGAGATCAATTGATAACAAGCTTTGTTTACAATGGCGGCTTCTATTGGAGCCTTAAAATCTTCACCTTCTTCTAACAGTTGCATCAATGAGAGAAGAAATGATTCCACACGTGCAATATCCAGCAGAAATCTCTCATTTTCGTCTTCTCATCTCGCCGGAGACAAGTTGATGCCTGTATCGTCCTTACGTTCCCAAGGAGTCCGATTCAATGTGAGAAGAAGTCCATTGATTGTGTCGCCTAAGGCTGTTTCTGATTCGCAGAATTCACAGACATGTCTAGACCCAGATGCTAGCCGGGTAAGCAAATTTAGCTTAATTTTATCACAAAATTGGGAATTTGTATTATGAATTAGTATATAAATCATTAGGTATGGTATTAGTGTGAAAAATGTAGAATTTTTCGGTAATTTTTTTCTCTGATTAATTGCTTAATTGAGGTGATTATCGGATTGTGGCGGTTTGGAGAAGTAGATCCTCTTGTTAAAAAATGGAGTGGATGGATTGCTTCAGTATGAAGTATTTTGACTGGGTAGTTCTAGATCCGAGATCCTCTCACCTATTTCCCCTCTTTCCTATACATAATCACGTGCCTATCTAAAAATGTGTTAGGATTATTCATTTTGTTTAATATTTTACAAAATTCTTTCTTAACATTCTTCAGAGATTCATTATGCACATGATAGTCATACGTTATGATTTTCTGACTTGGACAATCTGTTAAAACTAGTATTATATTCTAGAAAATGTAGTCATTGGATCTGACTATCTGAGCATGAGCAAAACGTTGCCGCACTTGTGGCGGATCCTCCAAAAATAAACTACTTTTGGAGTATCTGACACACACCCAAAGACAATTTTAAAGGGTCCAAATAACGTTTTCAGGCATAGTTAGTAGTGTGTAATCCTTAGACTCTGCACGTTTTATTTGTAATTAGTAATTACGGGCAGATTGCCATTTCAGTATGTCAACTTTGTTATATTTTTCATAAAGAAGTATACCAATCTAGTGATATTGTGGGTGAATAGTATTTAGTTAATTGTTTTCACAAAGCCTTATCTGGCAATAGCTTGACAATGATTCACGTGTTCTTAGAAGTAAAGTATTATGGTAACTTGTTTTTTTGATACGGAAACTTTAAGAAGCAGAATTTCTATAAGTAAATATGGTGATCTGATCTTGAATCGTTAAAACAATGTAGAGTGTTTTGGGAATTATTCTTGGAGGTGGAGCTGGGACCCGACTTTATCCTCTAACTAAAAAAAGAGCAAAACCAGCAGTTCCACTTGGAGCAAATTATCGTCTGATTGACATTCCCGTAAGCAATTGCTTGAACAGTAACATATCCAAGATCTATGTTCTCACACAATTCAACTCTGCCTCCCTGAATCGCCACCTTTCACGGGCATATGCTAGCAATATGGGAGGATACAAAAACGAGGGCTTTGTGGAAGTTCTTGCTGCTCAACAAAGTCCGGAGAACCCCGATTGGTTCCAGGTAACTTCTCATTCCTGCTGCATAGAATTCACTTAAAACTACTGTTATTGTTATTAATTACCGGGATACAGATCTCAACTCAATTACTATGAAGCATACAATTAGCACTTAAACTACCTATATCTTCGTAAGCTTCTGAAGAGCTGTTTAAAAATGCATTATTTGAGATGTAACTCGGGTGTCATTCGTGTATGACGCCTTGAATTAAACTTTTATTTACGTTTTGCTGTTGCTCTGAACTAGTTTACTTCACAAACTGGCAACAAGTGACGATGCTTGTTTGTAGGGCACTGCTGATGCTGTCAGACAATATTTGTGGTTGTTTGAGGAGCATAATGTTCTTGAATACCTTATACTTGCTGGAGATCATCTGTATCGAATGGATTATGAAAAGTTTATTCAAGCCCACAGAGAAACAGATGCTGATATTACTGTTGCTGCACTGCCAATGGACGAGAAGCGTGCCACTGCATTTGGTCTCATGAAGATTGACGAAGAAGGACGCATTATTGAATTTGCAGAGAAACCGCAAGGAGAGAAATTGCAAGCAATGAAAGTAAGACTACTATATGCCTAATGCTTTTCTATTCAGAACTACTCAAGAAAGAATTTATTAGCATGTGTTAATTCTTGTTTTGATGTATTGCAGGTGGATACTACCATTTTAGGTCTTGATGACAAGAGAGCTAAAGAAATGCCTTTCATCGCCAGTATGGGTATATATGTCATTAGCAAAGACGTGATGTTAAACCTACTTAGTGACAAGTTCCCGGGGGCCAATGATTTTGGTAGTGAAGTTATTCCCGGTGCAACTTCACTTGGGATGAGAGTATGTCTAGAACTTACACTTTGTGTTACTTTTACTTATCACGAAAATTGGAATATGAAACATACACTTTTTGCTGTGTTCAATGCATAAAAAATTGCATCTTTTGTCCTTTACTCTAGAGCAATAGGGCCTTATTGTCTCAACTTCTTGAACTCTCTTCCAAATATGGTCATGGTTATGAAAATGAGCTCTCTTTACTCTTCTGCATTCGTGTGTTGCCCCTCTGAAGTCTTTCTCTAATTTTGTTCTTTTTTCTTTGTTGCTTCTCTTGTTCTGGTCATCATAAATGTGGAAACTCAAAAAAGAATGATGCATCGTGCTCAATTACTTTTCAAGATAGTGGTCATTTGGTTAGTGTTGTTTCTAGAGATCTTATGTAACTGTGTTGTCAGGTGCAAGCTTATTTATATGATGGGTACTGGGAAGATATTGGTACCATTGAAGCTTTCTACAATGCCAATTTGGGCATTACAAAAAAGCCGGTGCCAGATTTTAGGTAATTTTGCTGATCTCAAGGAGATCGTTCTCTGTAGTTATCATGCTCTGTTATCCACTCACTTTGATTAAGCACTAATATGGCTGTCTTCAATATTTACTGAAGCTTTTACGACCGATCAGCCCCAATCTACACCCAACCTCGATATCTACCACCATCAAAAATGCTTGATGCTGATGTCACAGATAGTGTCATTGGTGAAGGTTGTGTGATCAAGGTAACTACTTATTGTTTCAAGGCCTCAATATTTTTAAGTTGCAGTCTTGATAGCAAACATGTGAGGTATATCTTTGACATGTTCAATATTTTCCGTGACCTCATCCATAATTGACGTTCTTTTCAATTGAAGTCCACTGGCATAGAATACAAAATAAAGTTTGCTTTTTCAAAAACAAAAAAGAAGATAAAGTTAAGTATACCGAACTCTCTTATCTCTGAGGCGTGCTTGCATTTTCTTCTCAGTTTAATTTTCCATCATGGTTGGAGAGGGAAAAATATTGGTGATGTTATGGATCTTGACTTATTTTTTTTCTTTTACCTGAAAATATAAAGTTGAATATACTGAACTCTCTTCTCTCTGAGTCATGCTTGCATTTTCTTCTCAGTTTAATCTTCCATCATGGTTGGAGAGGGAAAAATCTTGTTGATGTTATCGATCTTGACTTATTTTTTTTCTTTTACCTGAAAATTTGAGATTTTGATACTGAGATAGCACTCCCTCTATTTTAATTTAATTGTCTTAGTTTCATGCAGTATGAAGAATATGAGTGAAAGTAAATAATTATATATTATAAAGAAATTGGTCCGAAATATAACATCTAAAGTTAGCTCTTTGATAAAGCTGAGGCACACAAAATTTAAAACTCACTTGCGAATATTGGAGAATTGAAGTGGAGCCTTGGAGCAACATTAACGTTGTCTCTGTGTACCTAGAGGGTAACAGATCTGAGATGTGGAATCAACCTCTAATGCTTTGGGTAGGTTGTCTACATTATACCCCTGGGTTTGGACCTCTTTTGGACCCTAAGTGAATGCGAGATGCTTTTCACCGAATTTTTCCTTTTCATTTTTCATCATACTGTGCTCCAGAAAATGCAGAAAAATAGTATACTATTACATAGTTATAAATCAGTATTTCTGTGTGCAGAACTGTAAGATTCACCATTCCGTGGTTGGGCTCAGATCATGCATATCAGAGGGAGCAATTATAGAAGACTCACTTTTGATGGGGGCAGATTACTACGAGGTAATGCTAATAATTCTTAGATTACCAGAAAAGATATCTAAAACTAATATACACGGGAACATGAATTTAACTTTCTTTGCTTATTAAACTTGCTGTGTATATGGTCTACTGTGGAGCAACTTGCCTTGAGAGTCAAATTACTCATGATAAAGAAAATACTGAGCTTGTGGTTTCCTTACTGCATTCAATTATTATAACGGACTCACTTTCTGACCCATTATTGGTTCAGACTGATGCTGACAGGAAGCTGCTGGCTGCAAAGGGCAGTGTCCCAATTGGCATCGGCAAAAATTGTCACATTAAAAGAGCCATTATCGACAAGAATGCTCGTATAGGGAACAATGTGAAGGTTAAATTCCTTAAACTTTCTTGCTTCTGATTTATTGTCATTTAAACATGCAATAGATGTGTAATGTTTTTTCTCGACATCATGTGTCCAGATTCATAGCATTGATTTAGTCATCGTGTCATATGGATCTTTTTCTTCATTATCTGGGCGATGTACATTGATCATGAATTCCTAATGAGTAATTTTCTTTTGTCAGATCATTAACAAAGACAACGTTCAAGAAGCGGCTAGGGAAACTGATGGATACTTCATCAAGAGTGGGATTGTCACTGTCATCAAGGATGCTTTGATTCCAAGTGGAATCATCATCTGAAGGAACGCGTTTTAACTTGGTTGTCCTCCAAGATTTTGGCTAAACATCCATGAGGTAGAAACGTGCTGAAGTTTTATCTTCCTGTGCTGTAGAAATCTAGTGTACATCTTGCTTTTATGATTCTTCTCATTACCCCTACAAGAGAAGACTGGATGCTGTAAAAATTATTCGTCTAAAATAAAAATAAATCAACGATTACACCAAAATCTGCTTTGATCTCACTTTTGCTTTAAGTTTACTCGTGTTTTATAGTAAAAAGGAATTATTTGTTCTTAATCAATTTTCCTGCTCGTGCTTTTAGTAATCATCAGGTTTTCCTGATGGTTTTTTGCTTCAGAGGGAATTCGGATTAGTCAGGTTCCAGTGTGGGTAGCGGACACGGGGTGGGATACCATACCCTTTCACCACGTAATATATACGGACTCATGCTTTAGAATACTCAATATTGCAGAATATGACTTTGAAGAAAAACATCAGAAA
Source organism: Solanum acaule (assembly GCA_036250505.1). Taxonomy (NCBI): domain Eukaryota; kingdom Viridiplantae; phylum Streptophyta; class Magnoliopsida; order Solanales; family Solanaceae; genus Solanum; species Solanum acaule. The sequence goes on along the minus strand of JAJOOR010018454.1, from coordinate 4,750 downwards.
ACAGCTATCAAATTTGAGTTTATGCAAAAGATGAAAAAAAAGAAAAGAACACTGTTTCTTTAAATTTAGCTAGAAAAAAATAATCAATCGGAAACAAACATCTCAAAAGGAGACAAGCCATCAAAAGAGAGTCCTCTGTTCTTGCTACTGTTCTTCTTACTTCCACCAGCAAGTACATTAGCTATTGCTGCACCAATACTCAAACTCTTGGCAGTTTTTGTATCTTTGAACTCTGCCTTTTTCTTCTCCTTCTCCTGTTCCGTTGTCTCATAGAAGCCATCAAAGAATGGAGTAATAGTGAGTGCTTTGTTCTTGCCATTGTTGCTTTCACCAACCCCTACATTATCTGTTGCTGCACCACCTTTTGTATCTGTTGAATTCACGTTCTTCTTTTCCTTCGTTGGGAGAGGCGATGGCAGCTTGACACCAAAGTAATCAGTACAAATAGCCCAATTTTGAAAGAGAGACATTCTGTATCAAGATTTTTGTTTACAAGAGTGATTCTTGAAGATGGAAAAATAATGAAAGTAGTCATAAGGTATATATAGAGAATAAGAAATTTGAGTTTTAACCAAATCTGGAATGAAATAGGAGTTGATTAACAAAACCGAGTTTTAGTTGGGATTGTGAAAACGAGTAGCTTAATTTTATTCCTGCATGGAATAGGATTTGATTTCTCTTTAGTTTATCGTGTAAAGTTTTTTTAAAATTTACTTTTTGTAAGGTAGCACTTTAACCGCAATTCATATTTAGTCGGGCTCCAATATGGGTATCGGATATCAAAAATGAGTCCAACTACCTGTCCAACCCGCCAAGAATTTTAAGAGTTGGGTTCAAGATAATTTGAATTGAGTTCAATTTCAACTAATTCAAGCCTTAACCAATTTTAAGAGAACTCTCAATTGAGCCCAATTTAATCTCCAATATCAACCCATTTTAAGACTTTTTATTTGCATTGATGTAATGTATGTTGTTATATTGAAGATATGGATTACTATTTATTTTATATGTTTTAGAATTTATCTATCCATTTGTACCTTCTTCTTTTTTAAATTTTCTTCCGTTGAAATTCAAAAAATGTTGTTATAAAACTTAAATAACAATATATTAAAATTATTGAGATTAAGCGGATAAAATTGGGTGGGTCAAGATCCAACCCGTTTTTAAGCCCATTTGAGTCCAACTAATTTTAGCCCAAAGTAAACTTGAACGGGTCAGGATCCAACCCAATTTTTATTTCAACTCATTTTAATATTTCCAATTTCTATCCAATCCACCAATTTGATACCCCTAGTATCGGACAACCGATAAGAAACCCAAAAAAATAAATAAGATGAGAGTAGAGAATAATAGTTAAGAGGTCCTAGTGGTAGTCATCCTCATCACTTCCTACATAAAAAAATTATTTACTCAAAATGTTTATGTAATTTACACACAATTAGAGTTCAATTGTAAAGTTGCTTTGTTGTTTATCAACAAGTTTTCACACGGATTGCCCTTATTTTAGGTGTTTTTCAATTTTTGCTCTCAAATATGATAGTTTTAACTTTTTTTCCCTGCTCACTTGATTAAAATTTATAGACCAAACTATCTTATCTATGACCTAATTTTGTAAGGCATAAATTAACAGATATTTTGCTCTGTCCGGTGCAAGTTCTATAGAAATCAAGTTATATGGTATAAATTATGTAATATCTAACTCGTTCAGCATAAATTTAGACAATGTTGTCTTGTCCAGCATAAGCTCGGTACAAATAAGTTATGTCTCTTATCTTACGACATAACTTGTGGGTTCTATAGGAATAAAAGTTGTGATTCCATGCTATTACAAGCTTTCAAATATACTTGATTTAAAAAAGATCCATTTGTCTACTAAATAAACAATAGTTTAACTAACTACTCTTTAACATAATCATTTTAAAATCACAAACTTGAAATTGAAATTCTATTTTTCAATAGAATTTGAAATTTGAAATCTAAAATCAAATGTCAAAGTTTTGCTCAAACATCATAAATAAACACCAACTCCAAATTAAAATTTCAATTTTGAACTCCAAATTGCATGGGCATATGGGTATATCAACAAAGAAATAGCCTTAACATATAGTTAATATAAAATCTTTTATGAACAGCTATACTAAAACGACTAAATAAGCCTCTATTCTCCCTACATAACTTTGTTGAATCGAGAACTCAAGGGGTAGGAAGCTATAGTACCAACGGAAATTCTGATGAACCCAATAACTTTTATCGAGCCCAAATAACCCCTGTTTGGTGACTACAATGCACCCCCCCCCCCCCCAAGGGGATATGGGAGTGGGTGCAGCATAAAGAAAGAGGTGCGTGCTTCCCTTTCAAACTATCCATGTATTCTTTGACAAGTAGCGGGTACATAATACATTAAGCTAAGATTTATAAGGAAATTTACACGTTCCCTGCAGCGATCAACCAAAGAACACATTGGTAAACCCCATAACAACATTATGTTCATCTTAACAAATACGTAGCTACAACTAATTCTAATTTTTTACTCCTCAAAACTGACCTGCTTGCTCGATGAAGAAGCGATCCACAAAAGAGAAAAAAGAAAGGTACTCTTCATCACACATTTGAATCTGGATATCACAAAGCAATTCCAACATTTCACAAGTTTAGCAAAGAACTCCTGGTCAAACACGACCACCATATTTAGAGCACATTTGTTTCCATTTGTCCTTGAGATCAGTTGGAGTGCGAGAATGATCAAACACATGATGACCAAAGTTTAGAATTTTTCTCCACGGGGTGTTTTTGTTTACTTTGGATGAGAATTTTTGAATACCTTCCTGCAGCCACAACATGCATAATTAACTCAGGAACTCAGGCATATCAGCAAATGAATCAGATAACTGCAAACAACAGCGACAAACCACTTTTCTGCTGACACGCACACAGAAAAACCAGTGGGTTGCCTCAACCAATCTAGTATTTAGGCTTATGAGACTTATATTGCCACCATTCAATGCATCACAAGAGCCTTTTGAGCTTCATGAATCACTCAAAATTCTCCAGTGATGCCAATTGACATGAACAATATGAACCACTACACTGTGCATTTACAGGCGCATCAATGTTGTCTCAATACTTCGTAAATTTCAAAGCAAGCATGTGGTAACGGATTGTCCGTCTCAATGGAACTGTTCTTTAACATATTTGTCCAAATAAATAATTATCATCTGTGATACGAGAGCAAGGTTACTATTTGGGATTTTTGTTTCCTTTGATATAAGCAGACTTTTGTTCTCCTCTCTATACCTACTATACAAGTGCAGGCTGTGCAGCACATTTTTCACAATGCAGGGATAAACAACGGGAAATTTCCTTATCCCAACCAAAAAAAAACAAACAAACAGGAAGTTTGGAAAGTGCAGAATTTTACAAGGTTGATACAAACAAACAAACGGGAACCTTGTAGGATGATACAAGGTTGCCCTTAACAGAGGGTCAAGGAGGAATTGTCAAACATAAATTTTTTCATATTTGCCCGTCCTATTGACTGTTTTCACTTTGCAGTTTGTGATCTCCCTTTTTTCTTCTTTTATTTTTAAAGGTGGTGGTAAACCAGCGTGGGAAAATGGATAATTATTGCAATACGCAAGAATAACCACAAGAAACCATATATCTAAAGTCTTCTTATTCTTTCTCCATTACTTTCCCATAAGTATTTTATGCACACTCATTTGAGCAGAATTTTACAGGAAAAGAGAGACTGAAGAGAATAAAATTAAGTCATTCCGTGCCATTGAAGCAATTATAAGAAAGTCAGTTGTTAAACACCTCACACACGACAAGCCAAATCAATAACAAAGTCTGTAAGATGTCAATGCTGCACAAAACATATGGCTTTTTAAGCATAAAGAACCTTAAAAATGTTATGTTGAATTAAGGAGACAGAAGTGAATTTGCAAAAACTAGAACAAAAAAAAAAAGATGAAGAAGAAGAATTGGTGGTATGAGGATAGCATTATCAAAGTTCAGTCAACGAACTTAACCCAACTACTAAATCATTGTTCATCAAGTCAGTACCTAGTAAGTCTAAAAATATAGATGTCAGATCTTCCAACAAGGACACTATGTATCCTTGGCTCACACTACCGAAACAAACCTATTCAATAGAGATTCCTGGAAATGTACCTCAATCATCTCTTCCTCTTCGCTACGCCATAATACTCTTCTACGTTTCCCATTTGGAAGAATATCTGGTCTGCAGCAGAAAATAAAGTTGAAATTATTATTTGTTGAAGAATGAATAGGATAATTTGCTCAAACTTAAAAGAAATTTCATTGAAAAGATCACTTACAACATGGAAGGGTGTTTAACTTGCACAAACATGCCCGCTGCATTACCATTTTCAAGTAAGGAAGCTGATTTCCTAGTTAACATTCTTGGAGAGTCAGTCAGCATATGTTCATCTTTAACTTTCTTAACCCGTTTACCACACTCACGTTGTGTTGAAACACGCTTAGATTCTCCACATGTGAAATCTGCAGTTTCAGCTCTTCTTTTACCATACAAGTGCTGCTGCAACGAAGGATCTGTATGTACAACAATTGCAGTGGTTTGATGAACCTCTGTCATCTGTTCTCCTGCAATTTCAGTGGAGTTTCTTTTCGGTTCTTCCAGAACAAGTTCATTCCCCAATATTTCCTCTTCAGCAACAGAAGAGTTACTTAAGTGGCCATCTTTGTGGTGATCTTCAACACTTTTCTC
>JAJOOR010018453.1:0-18426 GCA_036250505.1 Solanum acaule | reverse complement strand
TCCTAATTCATATCAACGTAGTTTCATACTCTAAATATGGATTATAGATATTTTTTTATTTATTCCACGAATTCTAACTTTTTATTTATAAAAGTATACAAAATTGTTACACTTTTTGAACAATTAATGGTAGGTGTAAAATGAAATTTAGTATTATGCACAATAGCAAAATTATGATTATTAATAGGAATATTTTAAACAAACCGACCTCCGGATGTCGCTTTTATTAAAAGTAATTAGATTTAATAAAAAATACCGACGTCATGAGGTCGGTTTCACATTAAAAGTAATCATGTTAATTAAATAATATTGACATTGGGAGGTCGGTATTTTATATTAAATTATTTTTTAACTTGTATAAAACCGTCATTCGGAAGATGATTTATTTAAAGTTAATTGAAAATATTAATTTATTACATACTATTTAATTTTACCGACTTCCGCAAGTCGGTATTATAATTTTTTTGTTTTTTATGTTACACAAAATCGTCCTCCGGAAGACAATTTAAATAAAATTAAATCAAAATATTTCTCAAATTTGTTTTTTATATTTAATTGAGAAAATAATACCGACATCAAGAGGTCGGTTTTTATTGTAATTCATTTTATGGGAAAAATTCCGACCTCCTGAGGTTGGAATTTGGTTTTCCCGCTTTATAAAAACCAATTACTTGTTGTCGGTTTTCATATCAACATAATTTCATAGTATACAACAACAAACCGACCTCCGGATGTCGCTTTTAATAGATGAAATAAAAATACTGACCTCCGGATGTCGCTTTTAAAAGTAATAGATAAAAAATACCGACCTCATGAGGTCGGTATTTTAATTACATACTATTTAATTTTACCGACATTCGGAAGTCGGTATTATAACCGACATCAAGAAGTCGGTTTTTATGCAAAATAACCAAATTCCGACCTCAGAAGGTCGGAATTTTTCCCAGAAATAAAAATTGACCTCTTGATGTCGGTATTATTTTCTCAATTAAATATAAAAAATACCGACCTCATGAGGTCGGTATTGTATATTAATTTATTTTTTACATACTATTTAATTTTACCGACATACAAAAGTCGATATTATTTGTTTTTTATATTTAATTGAGATTTATTTGTTTAATAACGACATCAAGAGGTCGGTTTTTATTGTAATTCATTTTTTCCGGGAAAAATTCCGACCTCCAGAGGTCGGAATTTGGTTTTCCCGCTTTATTTTGCATAAAAACCGACTACTTGTAAATACCGACCTCCATTTGAGGTCGGAAATATTTAGGTCGGTATTCACTGTTTTTTTAGTAGTGCTAAGCTTATTATTCAAATCTCCGCTTTAATAAGCAATACTATTTACTATAACATATATTTTCTGAATTGGTAATTACATGCAACACACGTGTCAAAAAACTAGTATATATAATTTATTTGGAGTTTACGACTTTTGTATCCCTTTTTAGTTATTTTCTTTCATTATAATTTAGTTTATATTTTATGTTTGGACATCTATAATTAATATACTTTTAAGTATTGTGTTTTACGTTTTACTTGTGATTTATATTAGAAAATATATCTAAGAGATTCAATTTTATTACTCCTCCTTGTATATAATATGTATATATTTCTTCAAATTGTAAATATAACTTTGATTATGTTTCTAATTATTATTGACATAACCGAATAACCAAACCGAAAAAACTAAACCGGGAAGTGAAGAATCAAATCAAACCAAATTTATTTCGGTTTGGATTGGGTTATACTTCTTCAAAACCAAAAACCGAAAAAACTCAAACCGAATAGTACAAAACCAAATCCACACCCATAACCTAGGGGAGAAAGTGTAAATAAAAATTATCACACAAGTACCTACATATTTACAAATTGGTCTCTCTTCTAGAATTCTCTACAAGCCTATAAGATTCTAAATCCTTCCAAGAAATTTCATTATTCTAGAGTCTTCTACAAACCTCTTCAAGACTTTAGATCCTTCCCACATATTAAGTCTAACTTGAATGACAAAGTGGTGGGTCATGAAATATTAGGCTACACAATCATGGGCTGGGCCACAATTTATGACTCCAGTCTTTTCTTAATGGATCTCTATTAAGTTCTTTTAATGCTTTTGCTACTTTTTTTTAATTATGTACTGTGTTATTTTACCTGACTTTTCTCTTGTTTTAGTTTCTTGCTTGCCATTTGCGGCGTGGGATTGTATTTCTGCTGTTCTTGGGATTATGATGCGTGATTTTGCTGAGGTTAGGGCTCTTATGAGAACTCCTCTCCAAATCGAGGCAGGTGCAGGTGCAGGGGCAGGCGAAATGTTTTGAGTGATAGAGTTGAAGATGTTGTAACTCTTGAATCTTTAAGAACTTTACCTTTTTCTATTTAGAATCTTTATGATTGTGTTCGAAGAACATCATTAACTATGAATTTTGAGGATAGTTTCCATCATATAATGGAACATGAAGTCCATACTCTTGTGAATTATCCATCTAACATATACATCAACCAATGTGTCTACTTCGATAAGTGTAAGTAATTTGATATTGTGGTTTTACTTATTGTTGTATTTGTTTTTAAACTTCAGTATTTTCTTGTTCTTTTTCAAGGTCGAAATATTACTGTTGTGGTTGGGATATTTTGGAAGATGAAGTTGTGTTGCCAATCTTTGACAAGCATTAGGAGTCTCATTTCCGAAAATCCTACCTTTGTTGTTGGCATTGAGGATGTTTCAGTAGGGATAACAATGGGCTGGGGTGGGGAGGTTTTAAGACTATGCGGGCGGGACGGTTTTAAGGTTGTGTGAGACAGGTTGAAGTGAGTTTTTTTTAAAATTAATGCGGGGCGGGGCAGGTTGCGGGTCTATACGGTTTTATGTGGGTTCAAATTTAATGTTAACTTTTTACATGTTATAAGATTTATATAGAACATTATCTATTAAGAAAATTTCTTTAAATTTACTAAAATACTTAAGATAGGAATGAAAATGGTTCAATAAAAACTAATACGGTTTCTTACATGTTTTCCAATTGACCTTCAAAAAATAAAATTTTAAGTTATTATCTATTAATTCAATACAACTTAATGAGAAAATAAATTTATTTTTATGAATTTTATTATTAGTATCAAACTTAATTTTAAAAAAATATATCCAAAAATTTATGCGAGACAAGTTTATGTGGGGCAGGGTGGGTTGAAAATGAAAAAAATTGTTATATAGGGCGGGTTAAAAAATTTTGCGAGTTAACCTCATCCTGCCCTACACCCGCCCAAACTGACCCCATTTCCATCTTTATGTTTCAAACAATTCAATAAGTGGTCATGCCCTATTAATTAGTTATAGGGTATGATATGATGATGGGACGATATTATATTGTTAAAAATTGTTGGGGATTCATTGGGAGGTTTTGTTGGTTACATGAAGTTCGTCCCATGTTTTTCATCAGCTTTGTTCGTTTGACACAGTTAGATGGATGGAGAAGCAGTTAATTGGTGCTTATGAGGATATGCATAATTAGCTGCTTTTGCTAGATTTATAAGATTTAGTTATTTGACATGATTAGATAATTGAATATGTAATCATGAATTTTTTTGATTACCAGTAGTAGTATTATTACTCTTTTGAAATCTATATACTTTGATGTCTTCCTATTTAAATATTTTTTGCTTTGATTCTATTGTGTTTGCAGATAAAATTTGTAATGTTTGTTATTTACTATACATTAATTTGAATTGTATATTGTGCTTTATAAAAGAGGAAACTACATAAATGAGTCATAAAATCCAATATAATTACATGTTTATACCTAAATCCAATGTAATTCAAGAAATACTCATTCTCTCAAAAAAAAAGATTTACAATCCAAACCCCCTTTCTTTTTTTCTCATTATTTCTTTTTGTCCTATCATTAATTTCTTTTGTTTTTTCTTATTTATTATATTTATTTTCTCTTTTATTCTTTTTTATTTTATCTTGTATTAGAGATACCATTTGGTAATGATTTTATTATTTCTACTTTTTTTGTTAGTTTATCTTCTTTTTATATTTTTTCTCTCTTTCTATATTTTCACCTATTTAAGAAAATAAAATAAATTACTTTTGTTCTTTCTCATAAATTATTTTTCTTTTCTCTTTTATTCTTTTTTTCATATTATCATTTATTAGAGATACCATTTGGTAATTATTTTTTTTTGCGTTCGTCAAGATTCTTGAGTTTTGTTGCGGATTTTCGGCAAGGATTCAATCTTAAGAGGTATGAAAGTTCTCATAGTGTTGAGTTCGTTCACCCACACGCCAATCATGTGATTTTTATCCGTAGTTTCATTCTTGAGGTTGAATGATTTGAGTTATTGAAGAGTTTCTTGAAGTTTTGTTCTTCATTCCTTGTTAATGGAGTTTGTTGAGTTTTTGAGGTGAGGATCCTGCGAGTGAGTGTAATTCTTGAGTAATTTCAAGTAGATTTTCATGTACTTGAGTTAGATTGACGAATCTAAGAAAGTTGGGAAGAATCCAATCAATTTTAGGTGAATTAGATTGAAGAAGAAAAATTCAAAAGTTTCAAAATTGGGGCTGGGGCGACGCGCCAGCAGTGCGCCCAATCAGACCCCAGTAAATATAGGGCTGGGCAGTGCACCCGCTCAATCAGACCCCAAGTAAATGAAGGTTGGGGAAATACGTCAGCAGTGCGCCCAATCAGATCCCCAATAAATAGAGGATAGAGGCCTGGCGCAACATGCTAGCAATTCATCCAATCAGACCTCTAATAAATGGGCCATTTTTCCTCTTTGTTCTCGTTCCGTACTTGTTTATTTGAGTCGAGCTTTCATTCTCTTCTTAAACCTTCATTAATCATCGAGAGATCATTCATAACATGAATCATAACCCTTGAATTCATAATTCAAATTCAAGGAAGAGTTAAAGAGTAAAGTTTGAGAAAGTCCCTTTGAGTCTTTTCGAAGAGTGTTCTACAATAACTTATAAATTGTTCATTTTCTTATTTAAAAACACTTTTATGTCTTTCTTCATTCTCTTAGCAATCTTAGTGTGAAAAAGGCTTAATTGAGCTTACAAGATCGTGAAAGAATGGAACATGGAGTCCATACTCTTGTGAATTATTCATCTAATCTATACATCAACCAATGTGTTTGCTGGTCAGCTTCCATAAATGTAAGTAAATTGATATTGTGTTTTACTTATTGTTGTATTTGTTTTTAAATCTTAGTCTTTTGTTCTTTTTTCATGGTCGAAAGATTACTATTGGTGGTTGGGATATTTGGAAGATGAAGCTATGTTGCCAATCTTAGGCAAGCATCCTATAATCGGTTGAATTCGCTACACTAGTATAAGGATTCTCGTTTCCGAATATCCTACCTTTCTTGTTGACATTGAGGATGTTTCAGACATTTTAGTAAGTGGTCATGCCCTAGTAGTTATAGGGTATATGGATATGATGATGGTGTGCTATATTTTATTGTTAAAAATTGTTCAGGGGTTCATTGGGGTTTTGTTGCTTACATGAAGTTTTGTCCAAATGTTTTTCATCAGTTTTGTTCGTTTGACACAGTTAGATGGATGGAGAAGCAGTTAATTACGATTCAGAAGGATATATGAATGGGTCAATAGGATGGATGAGAAGCATTTAATTGTTGTTTATGAGGATATACATAGCTAGCTTTTGAGGGATTTTTATAAGATTTAGTTATTTGACATGATTAGATGAATGAGTATGTAATCATGATTTTTTTTTTATTACCAGTAGTAGTGTTATGCTTTGTAATACTCTTTTGAAATCTATATACTTTGATGTCTTACTATTTAAATATTTTTTGCTTTGGTTCTATTGTGTTGTAGATAAAATTTATAATAATCTTGTTGTTCACTACATTAATTTGAATTGTATGTTGTGTTTTATAAAAATACTTACTGTATGGGCTATCAATTAGTTATAGGGTATGGTATGGTATGATGATGGTGGACGATACTATATTGTTAATAATTGTTGGGGGTTCATTGGGGGTTTTACTGGTTACATGAAGTTTCGTCCCATGTTTTTTATTAGTTTTGTTCATTTGATACAGTTAGATGGATGGAGAAGCAATTAATTGATGCTTATGAGGATATGCATAATTAGCTGTTTTTGCTATATTTATAAGATTTAGTTATTTGACATGATTAGATGATTGAATATATAATCATGAATTTTTTTTATTACCAGTAGTAGTATTATTACTCTTTTGAAATCTATATACTTTGATGTCTTACTATTTAAATATTTTTTACTTTGATTCTATTGTGTTTGCAGATAAAATTTGTAATGTTTGTTATTTACTATACATTAATTGGAATGGTATGTTGTGTTTTATAAAAGAGGAAACTACATAAATGAGTCATAAAATCCAATATAATTACATGTTTATACCTAAATCCAAAGTAATTCAAGAAATACTCATTCTCTCAAAAAAAAAAAGATTTACAATCCATACCCCCTTTCTTTTTTTTCATTTATTCTTTTTGTCCTATCATTAATTTCTTTGTTTTTTCTTATTTATTATATTTATTTTCTCTTTTTATTTTTTTATTTTATCCTTTAGTAGAGATACCATTTGGTAATGATTTTATTATTTCTACTTTGTTTGTTAGTTTATCTTCTTTTTTTTTTCTCTCTTTCTATATCTTCACCTATTTATGAAAATAAAATAAACTACTTTTGTTCTTTCTCATTAATTATTTTTCTTTTCTCTTTTATTCTTTCTTTCATATTATCATTTATTAGAGATACCATTTGATAATATATTTTTTTGTGTTCGTCAAGATTCTTGAGTTTTGTTGCGGATTTTCGTCAAGGATTCGATCTTAAGAGGTATGAAAGTTCTCATAGTGTTGAGTTCATTCACCCACACGTCAATCATGCGATTGTTATCCGTAATTTCATTCTTGAGGTTGAATGATTTGAGTTCTTGAAGAGTTTCTTGAAGTTTTGTTCTTCATTCCTTGTTAATGGAGTTTGTTGAGTTTTTGAGGTGAGGATCTTGCGAGTGAGTGTAATTCTTGAGTAATTTCGAGTAGATTTTCATGTACTTGAGTTAGGTTGATGAGTCTAAGAACATTGGGAAGAATCCAATCAATTTTAGGTGAATTAGATTAAAGAAGAAAAATTCAAAAGTTTCAAAATTGGGGTTGGGGCGGCACGCCAGCAATGCGCCCAATTAGACCCCCAGTAACTGGGGGTTGGGCGGTGCACCAGCAGTGCGCTCAATCAGACCCCCAGTAAATGAAGGTTGGGGTAGTGCGCCAACAGTGCACCCAATCAAACCCTCAATAGTTACTGTATGGGCTATCAATGTCCTGCTATAAAGGCATATCTGGCCCATTTTAAAGAGATTATAGCTACTTGTCTAAGGTTGACAACACAACTTTTGGGACACACGAAAAGACTTCTTGATGGGAGTGAGCAGCATATATTTGTAAAGTTTCAACAACAGTAGTAACAAGTAACAACCTGTTTGGATTGACTTAAATGTTGATCAAACCTATTTTTAAGTCATTTTTAGCTTTAGGAAGTGCTTGGTCAGGTTAAAAATAACTTAAAAGATGTTGAGAAAATATAAAAAGTAGGGGAGACCTCACTACAACAAAAACAACTATTAGCGGGAATAAATATACACATTAACAAAGAGTGTTAAAGTCTTTATCGGCATTAGTTAATTGATATTGAATCCAATATTGCTAAAGACTTTAGGGACATATATAAAGAGTATTAATTGCCGCTAGAATTACATTTTAGTGGCAATTAAGCTATTGTCGTTAATTAATTGCCGCTAAAGATCACTTTTGATGAGTGCCTATTTTTTATTTTTGGAACTTTTTAAAGTCATTTTGAAGCAGTAATGAAATTTTAAAGACATCCTGTGAGCACCAACATGGGTTGTGGTGCACTGGTGGGAGTGCTTCACCCTTAACCACAGGTCTCAGGTTCAAGCCCTGGGTATGGAGAAGATCCTGTTGGGAGCGCCATGGGCCATGCAGAGCGCGATTCGAATTTAGTCGGATCTGCAATGTGGGCTCCGGACACCGGGTGGGAAACCAAAAAAAAAAAAAGACATCCTGTGAGCCGACAATCTATTTCTCAATCTTAAAGAAGTATTAGTTGCAGAAGAAAGATAAAAAGCAACTGCTCATACTTTGGACTCATCACTATTGTTTATCTCCAATACTAGAGTTTAAGATGGCATGTGTGTTGGTTTAGTTGTAGGGCAAGAAAAGTATTGGCAATTTTTAAAATGTTGAATAAATAGACACATACGTCCTACGTCATAGTTTGTGATCTGGGAAGAAACACAAGTATATAATGTACATATACTTGTGACATGAGAATCACAACAATGTATGCAATTTGTGTTCAATGGCCCCTTCACTCAGCCCCTTCATTTCTTAATCCATGCCAAAAAAATCATGGACAACCTAATATTATGTGGTGAGAAAAGATCCAATCATCTTAGCTTGAATCCCTATGATAGGAAAAAATCGAATCATTTTATTTTTGTTTTTTTAGGATATAAGTAATTGCGACACTCACCTTGGGATTAAAATCTACTAATTCTACTCACTTTATCAAGTAACACTCCTAATATTAAGGAATTTAAAGTTGAGTAGAATTTTCCTTTTCTTATTTGTTGTAAAAAAATTTCAAATTGTATGCCAACTTATCCAACATCATTTATATAATTAATGCCCTATAAATCTTGCATGATGAAGGAGTTTGAAATGTCAGATTTAGGCATTTTGCAATACTTTCTTGGTCTTCAAGTGAAACAGGTAGAAGATGAAATTTTTGTTTCTCAAATGAAGTATGCAAAAGACCTCATGGTCAAGTTCGGTATGCATAATTGTAAAGCGGTTGCCACACCCATGAATGTAAATGAAAATTTCAGCTTGAAGATGGCAGAGATCTTACCGATCCTAGTCACTGCAGAAGCTTGATTGGAGGTTTGAACTACATGACACATACTCGTCTTGATATTATGTTTTCTATTAGTATGTTGTCTAGGCATATGCATAGTCCTACCAAGCAACATCTTGGTGCTACCAAAAGAGTTTTGCATTATGTTGCTGGGACAGTTGACTTCGGGATTTGGTACTCCAAAGATTCAGATTTCAGATTGACAGAATACAGTGACAGTGATTGGGCAGTAAGTATACATAACAGAAAGAGTACTTTTGGAAATGTGATCAATTTAGGATCTGGAGCGATTTATTGGAGCTCAAAGAAGCAGGATGTGGTTGCATTATCATCATCGGAAGCAGAGTATGTTGTTGTAACTTCAGCAACTTGTCAAGCCTTATGGTTACGAAGAATGTTAGCTGATGTTTTCTATCGGCATGAGGGTGCGATAAAAATATTTTGCGATAACAAGACAACAATTGCAATGACAAAGAATCTGGCTTTTCACAGCAGAACAAAGCACATAAACATTCGTTATCATTTCATTCGTGACCACACATCAAGAGGTGATTTAGAGTTGAAGTTTTGTCGTACAAGGGATCAAATTGCAGATGTTCTAGCAAGGCACTCCCACAAGCCAAGCATGATCAGTTACTGCGGAAACTTGGAGTTTGTAATTTTGAATCAAAAGGAAGTGTTGAATATTGATTCAAATGTAATTAGAGGTTCCTATTTAGTTGGCAGAGTAAAACATTTGTTAGGAGTCCTAGTTGAGTCAAAGCATATCTTCTGTTAGTTGCTACTATTTAGCTTAGTGGATAAGGTTGTGGTTAAGTTAGTGAGTCATGTTTCTCTTAGGTGGTTGAGTCTTAATTCCTATTTAAAGTTTCCTATGTATTTTCTTTACAATAAAAATATCATAAATATAACGTGAAAGTTCTCTACAATTCTTCTTTTATCTACTTATACGTTTTTCTTCTTTCTTTATTCTCCAACAGAACGATGGGCATAGGTGAGTAGATAGTTTCCCCCGTAATATCTTTTTTTCAAGTAGTATTTTTCCCCAAAACTTCTACTTAGAGGTGATTTAATTTTCCTGTGATATCACAACTTTCAGGTGATTCTTGAGAAAGAATTTGAGTTGCCGAATTCTTTGATGCTGCCATGAAATTAGCAGTTCACGAAGGCAGGTAGGCTTTCAGTATTGATTTTTTTTTGTTGTTTGAACTACATTTTTGAAAAAAAATTAATCTGCTACTAATATAGTAGGTTGAAAGGGTATTCAAAGAAAAATATATTGTTTAAGTTACATAGTCAGAAGGACAAGCAGGTTGAATCAGGCGAAATGGTTGATTTCAGGTTCTCCAGTTTTCATGTCCTTAAAGAGCCATTCCACATTCTTTTACCAACCTTTAAATTTTTTGGCCGTTTTCTTTTGAAAACATAATTTTTCACTGCTCCGTATGCATGCGATCTTATACTTTCTCGAAGCTTCTATTTCATGTGTTCATATTAGTTAAATGCTATTGATAGTGTTAGAAATATTTTTCATCTGATCAATCCAGGAAAAATTGAACATAAGAATTCTAAAACAGGGGTAGTAATTTGAGTATGTAATATAATAATAATATCCTGTTAAAGTGTTGTCATATGCTTCTTATAGAGTAATATACTCTTCATCTTTTCTCTTTTATTTGTAGCATAATATTTTTGATCATTGATTCATCTTGGATTAAGCTGTCATACTTTCTAAAGCAAATAAATCAATTGTTGAAAAATATACCTTTAAGATTTTCAATTACTAATGATATTATTCTTTGTGTTTTGCTTATTGCCTTTGCAGGTTTGACAAATGTAAAAGATGAAAAAATGGAGGTTTTTTTAGTCCAAGTATGAGCTCTAAAATGTCTGTGACTATCTTCCGCAAACACTTATAGCTAATTTAATCTCACATTCATTTTCTAAATATTTTTATTCTTTTCATGTCCCTCATTAGAAGTAGAACAAACATTTATTTTGTATTACACGAGAGACAATTCCGTATATATGAGATATAGGTGAGACGAAGAGAAGCCAGTTTTTTATTATGTGCTCTTTCTACGACGCCTAGATTAAGAAGCATAAGGATAGGTAGAGCATGTGCTCTTGAAGAGTAAGGTTCTATATATGTTAATGCAATAAAAGGATTTTCTTAGCGGTTTATACAACACACCAAGGTAATATTATGTTATTCAAACTCAAGTTCTAGTTTGATTCCAAAGTAAGAAATGAACTTTTTGATTTAGAACTACCTATATTTTCTATGCCTTGGATTACATTTAGCCATCTTGAGGGCTCAAAAACTGCAATTCTTAAGGAAAATACTTTCTTTGTTAGTTTCTGGCTCCTAGTTTTAATACTAGAAGAGCTTGTTGAATCCTGTGGGATACACCTTAACCGGTGAAATATCCTTAAGCATAGTGTCATACACACATCTCAAGCTACGAGATTTCTAGTTGATTTCCAATATTTTTCCAACAATAATTGAAGTAAATATAGACCATTATTATAAATAGATATAGATTGATCATCAAAGTAGATGTATATATTTAGTTGAGCCTAAAAAAAATACAATGATAATTAAAAATTAATAAAAACAAAATATAAATTATTGGTTATAATTGGAGATTAATTAATTGGGAGGACATGGCTTTGTGCAATAGCAAATGGAGTTACTACACTCTCCAGATTAAAAGCCCTCACTTTGGCAGGCAGTTGTACACTTTGCCTGTTTTACACATGTGTAACATCTCACAATTTGAAATAACTAGGAAGAAGCTAATAATTGGAAATAGCCATTTTTGGAAAGAATGAAAATCTGGAAAATTTGTTTAAGTTAAGAAAAATTGAGTTTTTGTCAACTTCAAACGGCCATAACTCCTAGCTCAGGATGAGTTAGGTGTACTTCTAGATATGGTTGGAATGATCTTTCCAACGCCGCCGAGTTTGTGTGATTCCGAGTTTGTATGAGTAAGTTATGCCCTTTGGAAGTTGGGTTGTGCGATTAAGGAAAGTCTAATCCGAATTTTTGAAGGTAGAATATTATTTTCCTTACCCAATTAATTTAATTCGTTTTAGTGAATTAATTAAGGGTCAATCAGAATGAGATCAGTTTATACAATTGGAAATTCACGCTAGGGCTTGGAGAAAAGAGAAAAGAGGAGAAAGGAGAGAAAAACTCAGATTTCGCTAAGATCGTGCGATATGGTGGTGGATTTCGCCAAGGAATTAATCTTACAAGTTATGTGAGTTTTTCATAGCATTGGGTTCATTCACCCATGCGCCAAACATGTTTCGTTTAGCGAAATCCATCCTAAAAGAGTTTGAAAGTTGATGTTCTTGACATGTATTCTTGAATTTGAATGTTGTTCTTGAATTGGGATGAATTGAGGAGTTTCTGAGATCTTTGAGTCGAATTATAGAGTTGTTTTGAGTTAGGTTCTTGAGTCCATATTGCTGGGTATCGGAATCTAAAATGAATTTGAGATCAATAGTTGAGTTTAGGTGAATTGGGGCTGTAAAACGGAGAAGGAAAAAGTCGAGCGTGATCTGGCACGCAAGTCCGCGTCGCGGACTTGCTCCCCCAGTGACCAAAAAGTTTCTCCGCGTCGCGGTTAAGACGCAGACTCCTCTGTCTCAAAATTTAATTTCGAGAGTAATTATTTAAAACACCTCTGCGTCGCGGACTTGTTCCAAGACGGTGATTTCGTGACTTTTCTCATGTTTAGCTATTTAAGATCATTCCTAAACATCATGTGATCCTTCCTATTACAAATCAAAATCCTTGAATCCATAATTCAATTCAAGGACCAGTTAAGAGTCAAGTCAAGAGCAGTTAAGATCAAAGTCTAGAGAAGTTCTTAAAGTTTTCCTAAAGTCTTTTGCAAACGTTTTAACTGTGTTTTAAGATTTAAGTTTTGAGTTCAGTAAAGAGTAAAGCTTGAAGTTCATTTCTTCAAAAGTATATGGAGACTATGTATTCCCAAAGGGTTTAAAATGTTTTCACATTTAAACAAGAAAGGAAACCTCGATTTCCAAAGAGCCTTCGGGATAGTTTTCAGAAAAAAGTAATCACTTTCTAAATGAAGCAAGAGGGGAAACTTTGATTTCCAAGATAGCCTTTGAGCTAAGTTTTTTAGCACTAATCTCAAATCACAGAAGAAGTATGTTTTTAAAATATAAGAGCTAATATTATATTATTTTTGGGAGTAGTATTGAGCACCGATATAAGGGAGAGTTCACACAACTCATAGCCCCTATAAACCATGTAGCCATCATGGGTTAAAAAGGGTCATACTTTTTAGATTATTCCTTTAGTGTTTTTTAGCATAGACTAGTGGATCCACTTAGTAGTTCAGGTTCTATACCCCCGGCAAGGTATAGGACGGCCCTGGCAGCGTGAGGCAAAATGTTGTATCATCACAATAGCTCATACGTTATGGTTATTGGTTAGAGAAACTCCCACAACAGTAATTATATTCTTATATGCACAGTTTATTGTATTTTCACATACATTTCAGAGATTTGTTGTATCCTTGCATACACACAGAGTTGATATTATGTTTTTAAATAACTTTTCTTTATACTGCACTTGTTTTAAACTGCTTTATATTGAAATGAGTTCAGTTATGTTGAGTTGAGTTGAGCTAGGTAAGTTCTTCAGATTCCTTTCAAGCCTATGTTGTATTTAGCATTCCAACTCGCATACTCGTACATTCAATGTACTGATGCCAGTTGGCCTGCTTCTTATTATGATGCAGACACAGGTAACTAGGATCGGCATCCAGCGCATCATTGATCCAGTGAGCACTCCAGAGTCAGTTGGTGAGCCTCCTTGCATTCCGAAGGACTCATTTTATTGCTTTCAGTTATTTTATCAGTTCATTAGGATGTTGTGGGGCTTGTCCCAACATCCATCTCAGTTGTTCTTAGAGGCTTCATAGACAGTCAGTCAGTTAGTAGTTCAATTGTCTTTATATTATCATTCAGATGTTGTTTACAGACTTCAGTTGCCGTTTTGGCTAAATTTATATCTCTCTGAAGTTATGTTTTGAGATTATCTTGTTAAGTTAAGTCTTCCGCTGAGTAAGTAAGCCAGGCCAAGGGTTCACTTGAGGCCAGCAATGGTTCTCGAGTGCCGGCCACTTCCAGGGTGTAGGCTTGGGGCGTGACACGAAGTCATGACTGTTCCTGAAAGTTGCAACCTTTCAGAACAGTCATCTCCAATGGTGGGAAATTCAAATAAAACGGGAAAGTAATTTAAATAAAATGGGTCACGCGGATCCGAGTCGGGATTCAGTTAATTAACTAATTAATTGAAACGTTTTGGCCATTTAATTTTATTTAATTAATTAAATAAATAATTAAAACAAAACTTTGTCCAAAAATAATCTCTCTCTCGATCATTTTCCAAAGCCAATGCTGAGCGATGACGACGACGCGAGGGGGGTCCCTCTTTCCAACCCGTTTATCAATTAATAGAAGTGTTTCTCTATTTAAACTTTTCTATTTTTCTTTCCACCACCGATGAGGGAGAAATGCCTTTTTACTAAAGCATAAGAGGACTTTTCAAGTTCCTCTCTTTCCATCTTCCCTCCATTTCCCATTAACTTTTGCTACATACCCAACACTTAAATATCCAGTTATACTGTCAATATATGAAACTTCTAATCCATAAAAAGGCTAGTCATAGTCATCCTTAATAAGAAACACATTGTCCCATTCAAGTAAAACACTTGTAGTACTGGAGACATAGACTTTGTTGTTCAGGATAAAGCAAGACTTTGCACAAAAATATTTACCAATCCAAACAATCGATGAACAGTACATGAGCTGAATTTTGCTCCACCGTTTACTAGCTGATGATTGATGATGACCTTACGTGTCACGAGTCTTAAATAATATTGCTACGTCTAAGATATCGTGTGAGGTCCAAGTATAACATATGAGAGAAAAAGGTATAATCTATGTAGTGTCACAAATAATCACTAAGCATGAAATGATCAAAGAGGAATATATGACTTACTAATGCATCTGCAATTGGCCCCCTTTCACCCGAAAGCACACGCCTTAGTACTTCAGCATTGTACTCTGGCCCTCCCCCTTTAAGGTTCCTTAAAGTGCAGCGAGGTATACCAAAATCGACTGCAACAGCTGAGATGTGCCTTAGAATGTTACCTCATTTTCTTTTGTATTGCAATCAGTAGTAATTAACTGCACAGGCAATCAAAAGAAAGCGTGCAGTTGCAAAGCCAGTTAAAGTGCTAATCAAGTGAACTTTTACTATTGATGATGTATCATCTCTACTCCGACTAATTTTAGTAAGGGCCAATGTTATTCAATATATTATTTTTTCAGTATGTAGTGCTTTGAAATAAATCCATAAACTTAAAATCCTACCCCCCCCCATGCTTGAATTATAGAAAAAGGATTCTTACGTGGGTCGAAAGAGAATTTCTCTATCTTTTGAGGTGTAACATCAAGGACAACTCCAGGTCCTGTATGTGCATTCCCATAGCATGATTGATAAAGCCAAGTTGAAACTTATATACATAATACAAACAGAACTTACCAAGAGGACTCATTTCATCTAAACCTTCAGAATGAACAACTAACGCTCTCTTCATGCCATAACTTTGTAGTGCTTTGGCCATCTTGTTGACCTACACACATATATATGAATGTCAGTATAAAATTGAACAAGTAGACATATGTGTCCTACGTGGCAATAAGACACAAAATTTCCATGTAGGACGAATGTGTCTATTTTTTCAACTTTATACAAGTTTAAGTGTCTACTTGTGCACACCCAAAGTTAAATATCATAGTTGTCTGGTAAAGCCAAGTTAAGAGTCATGTTTATGTATTATGCCAAATATATATATGTACTTCTCGAAAGGTTTCTCCTTTAGCTGTTAAGAGAAGAAGAAAAGCGCTAATGAGTGCTTCACTGCCATCTTTTAGCAAGAAATCCAGTGATGCCTCTGCTTCTGTTTCATTAAAGTCCTCCTTATTCAACAACCGCTCCATCAACTGCAAAAAGTATATTAATTTTAGACATGCTCCTCAACTGTTTTCACTACTATTATTATAACACTAAAGTTACAAAAAAGAGTAATTGAACTTTATTATTGTATGAAATGGTAACCTGTTGAGATGATAAAATGGGAAGGTGAGTGAGGCAAATGCAAATGAGTGGCTAAACAATTCAATCTCCTACTTTTGAAATGGGGAATTTTGCAAGAAAAAACAATGGGGTTGAGGGTCACTCCAAATACCATCATTGTTATTGCAAGTAAAGGTGACTCAACTCAACTATACTTTATTTATCTATCTGCTCAGCCTCTAACCCATAAATGCACTTACACTTTCATACCACTACTCCCAAGTCCCATTAAGGCTGGGCACGGGACTGGAACGCGACGGGACGGGTTGACCGGTACCAGAATGAACCGGACCGGAATTATCGGGATGGATATTAGGTTCCATCCCGTCCCACTATATACCGGGATGGAGCCAGAACGGACCGGAATGGAGCTGGATGAGATAAATGGGACGACGTATATAACTATTTCAAAAAATAATAACTTTTTTTTAGTTATTATGATTTTTTGAATTACGAAAATATGAATGTTTGTTTATTTTTCTGAGTTCAAATTAATTGTTTTGAAATTTATAATGTAATTTTACTTAAGTTTATTTTAAAGATATTCTTTTAATTTTTACTTATTAAATTTGCAAGTTTAGGTTTAATAAAGCTTTTTTGTTTAAAAGTTTTTGAGCTTACGTTTTCAAGATTTGAAATTTTGAATCTTTTGAAGTTTATAAGTTATACTTATTAATATGTTATAAGTTATACTAATAACTTGTAATTTAAATAACTTAGGTTTGTAATTTTAAAAAAATAAATAAAAATAAGGATAAAACAATGACACAAATTAAAAAAATATCAATCCAATTCAATTTTTATTTTTATTTTTGAAAATATGCCTATATAAATTATAAAATATAAATTAATTAATAAAAACTAATTAACCAGAACCGGACCAAACCAGAATGGAACCGGAATAAAACGGGATAAACCGGTACCAGTACACCGATATCAAATCATGATACCATTCCGTTCCGAGTACCGATTCACGGTGTCCCATTCCGTCCCGAATACTACCGAACCGGAACGGACCGGAATGGTACCGAAATGGTACCGGTACAACCCGATCCGGTGCCCAGCCTTACTCCCAACTACCCAAATAATACACTACAGAATTTATTTGTATCAATTATGCAAATTTTCCAACTACCCAAAATATATGAAATCGATTCAATGTACCCCGACCCCACCTGTAACACCCCGTATTCGAAACAGACAAAAATGCAGATTATGAGAAGTTGCAGGTGCAACTTACGGTCACCATCCACGGACCGTAGGTCAGACCACGGCCCGTGCTGGTGGTCCGTGGTTCACCACTGCAACCCCTCCCCAAACCAGCTCAGAAAATTGGCTAAGTCCCGACTCACAGACAGACCCACGGTCCGTAGATCAGACCACGGTCCGTGGTCTGTGTCCGTGGATCGAGACTTCCCTTACCAGCCTCTGACACAAACTACGGTCGACCAGCACAGACCGTCAATCGATCCACGGTCCGTAGGTCTGACCGTAGATGAGGATCAACAACCAGTTAGCTGAAAATTCTGATGGGTCAAATTCAGATGGTCATAACTCTTAGAACAAAATGAATTATGTGTTCCATGACCTATGGTTAGATAGATAATTGAATTAGCTTTCCAACGCCACCGAGTTTGCTAAATTTCGACATCCGGGTAAAACATTATTCCCGTTTTAGTGAAGCCCTGTCGGGCAGACTCGACCGACGGACCCAATCGACGGAGCGTCGATTGATTGACGGACCGTCAATCCATTCCGTCAGTCACTCCGACATCAGTTAATTCAGGGGTCTTTTGGTCTTTTGCTATTTCGTTTAACCCCTAAGATACGTTGTTTAGACCCTAAATCATGAGGTTTTAATCAGTGTAAGCCTAGAAATATAACTAGAACTTACCTAAGTCAAAATCATTAATCAAAACTTAGAAAATTAGAAGCAGGAGAAGAGAAAAAGGTCAAGAACCCTAGTTCAAGAACGCAGCAAGGTTCCATCAGTTCTAGCCCCGAAATCGAAAGATTTCTCCGTGGAATTCGTCACCAGGTATGTAGGATTTCACTAGTGGGTTCCTTTCGCCCATTAGGACCTTAGAATTCAGTAAGATTCTTGATTCCATGATTATGAACAGACCTAGGGTTTCTAGAATTAAAGTAGATCATCATGAATTAGTTATTTAAATGTTCCAAATCAGATTATCATGTTATTGCTCAGTTTATCGCATGAATTTCAGAACCCTAGCTATGTATTTCTTTAGTTCTTGAATTACACATGCTAGGTCAGATATTTCAGTA
>JAJOOR010018452.1:0-20009 GCA_036250505.1 Solanum acaule | reverse complement strand
TTACAATAAACTTATTATATACTATATATGGTTCAAAAGCTAATAAACATTTATATAGTGCATATAATTCTTTTCTATTTATTTCCCATTTTATTTCGGGATTTGTAAATGTTCCTGAGTAATATCTACAATGATGTTCTATTTTTTCTTTATCGTATTTATATTTTAGTACTCCTCCATAACTTATTTCGCTTGCATCTGATTCTACTATGTATATAAATTTTCTATTTTCATCTAGAAAATATAATTTGGGTAACTTCTTACATAATGATTTTATTTTTTGTATTTGTTCTTGATCTTTTTTATCAAAATAATATTCTACGTCTTTCTTCAATTTTTTGTGCAAAGGTTTTAGATTTTCTGCTAAATTAGGTATATATTCTCTTACCTGGTTTACTAATCCTAAAAATGATTGTAATTTCTTTTTCGTATCTATTTGTTCTTCAGAATTTATTATTTTTTGTACTATATGGTTTTGCATTTTTATACCATTCTTATCTATTTGTATTCCTAACAAATGATCTATATTAGATTACTATAAACTAGATTATTTTAACATGTTTTCCTGTCACTGTTAACATCGTACTTTCAAAGGTAATTACTTCCTAACAGTACCTTCAACTTTGTTTACTTCCCTCACGGCTTCTTTGCCTATGGTTTCAACCTTAGGATGGCATAGTCGGGAAGTTTTCCCTTTTTTCCTCATGTTAACAAACTAAAAAGCATGCTTAAATAATTCTAGTATATAATAACTAATATAAACTTATTTAATTATTCTATGATATTTAGGAATTAATAGATTTTAGCTATACATAATCATAAATATATGTACCTGTGTAATATCTGGAATATTTTGATCCATAGCTTAGCTTTGAAACTGATATATTTTTATTGAGAGTATTTTGATTACAAAGAGAGGCTTGCTTTCCGTGTAGAAAGTCTTGCCTTATCTTGCCTTATGGCTCTAATATACAACTATAAGTAACTCTACTATAGTTACTTTAATATACTATAGTTACTTTACACAAACTATAGTTACTACTACTTTACATAAAGTTCCACTAACTTCTATAATAATGTACACACGTTACTTACTACTGACTTCTTTACATACTTTACATACTTTATATCTTTATTCCCACTAACTTTTCTTTTTTAATAAGACAAATAACTTTTTCTTTCTATCTTGTCGGCTTTTTGTTGCTTCTTGTTGTTACTCCAGCTGTACGTCTGGGATTACGTTATCTTGTCCTTGGCATTTAGAACATTGATGATCCGGATATTTGTGTCCTAGGTTGAGGGTGGCTAATGTAACACATAACTCCAATCTTGGTCCTGATCTGACATCGGGTATTGTGCACCACAACCAATGGAAAATCCATAAGTTGAGGGTGGCTATGAAAGAGGAAACCAAAAGAAAAATGGGTATGAAAAGAGTTTGATGTTGAAAGAGAGAAAAAGAAAAAAAAGGAAAGGATGTGGCTTGTTGAAAAGCTTAAGAAAAGAATAAAATGTAAGAAAAAAGATGAAAATGAAAAATAAAGAGCTACAAAGTCTAAAGTCATATCCATGGGTGAAGAAAATAAAGGGAAAGAAGGTAAAACGGTAGGATGTCAAAAATAGGGCAAAAGGAGGTTGAAAGCCTAATGTAATGTCAAGGAGGGCAGTAAGTCAGTAAGAAGTACCCAAATGTACCACACCTGACCCTGAGCCTACGTTAAAGCCAAGAAAGTCCTATAGTGATCCTAGAATCTAGTTTGGAGAGTCTAAGCAGTGAAAATAAGGGCAAGCCTATGGTATTGAGCACTAACTGTACTTGAAGTTACTTCTGAGTGTGAGTGTTGAATGAATCTTTGTACTCAAATTCATGTCCATTGTGTGAAAAAGGGATTTCGTTTGATTTAAGGGCAGTAGTTACATTGTCGAAAAGTTGGTACCTTGGTGATAGTGAAACAATGTATGTTGTGTGTTGGTTGGTAGATCTTTGTCATATTTTGATCCGCATGAATTAGCTTATCGAGTCTAAGAGAACAGATTTTGCACTCGAATAGAGACTTGGGATAGAGAGCTATGTGATTGCTTGTGCTTAAATTGCTTGCTTCTATACAAGTGTCGTTTAGAGTCTTAATTCGTCGCTTGAGGACAAACAACTAATTTAAGTTGAGGGTGTTGATATACCGTGAGTTTACGGTAATTTTAATACATTTAACTTAAGAGTTGTATGTGTCTAGGGCCTTTTTGTATTAGTTTTTATTGTGTTTTTGCAGGAAATATGTTTGGACGCAGATATAAAGAGACAAATGAAGGATGTGCAGAAAAGGCATCTACGGAGGTGATCCATGGACCGTAGGTCCATTGATGCTCCGTAGATGGTGATCGTAGATCAGCAGGTAAGGCATGGAAGGAAAATTAGGGAAATCTAACCAAGTGTGGAACCACGGTGGCAATTGACACCTCGTTGATTGATCTACGGACCGTACTGTTGATCCATAGAAAGATACTGCGATAGTTCCAGTACCTGATCTTTGAAGATTCTAAGTGTGTCGCTATGTAGAGGGATCGATAGACCATAGATCGATCTACGGTACGTACTGGTGGTCCATTGTTTGCTTCAGAGAAGTTCAATTTTGGAAGCTGAAAATATTGCCTAAGTCCTGGGTGACGGAAGGGACTCACGGACCGTAGATCCATCGTGAGTCAATCTTGTGGAATGAAGACGCATACCTGAACATAATTTCCTTATTTCGTTTCCTTTTTAGTTAGGACTTATTTTTTTAATATATATATGGCATGTAAAGCTCGTTTTTGGGGGTTAGACTTTATTACTTTAGTTCTACTTTGTGACTTTGGAAATTATTTTTGCAAACCTAGCAATTCTTGAATTCCTAAGTTGGTTTTGAAGATTTTGGGTATCGAAATTCAAGTTGGAATTTTTGGGTTTGTTATTTTCAATTACGTAAATTCATAATTCTTTCATTTAAATAATTGAATTGTGCTCATATGATTATGGGTAAATAAACTCCACAACTAGGGTTGTGGGAACCATGAGCGATTAACAAAGTATGAATTACTAAATAAGCAACTCTTGAATAGTGTTTTGCATGCATTGATAATTCTTTTGTTTAAAAGTCTTTTTAAGGGTGCGCAACGTTAGAACTCGCCTTGTTGCTACTTGCCGGACCAAGGAGCTAATCTACAAGAAAAGAATTATCATCATAGATTTAGTGTGATACTATCTAATAGTCTAGTGTCGATTGGTGAGAAGTAATAACTAAGCCAAACATCGATGTGATGTCTAATATGAGGTAAAGGTACTTGTTAGTAAATTATACACACGTAGCTGGACCAAGGTACGGGGTGAAATTCTCTAGATGCCGGACCAAGGTGCGGGGTTCGTCGGTTCGCCTAAGTCCCCTTAGATCGCCCTTAATTTCTCTAAATATTGAGCTTATGTTCTATAACTTTTGGCGATATTCCTGAGCTCGCCGAGTTCACTCGGTGACTTCCCAAAAGTGCTCCTTCATCGCTCTTATGCGCCCCTAATTCCCTAAAATACACTATTAACTTTCGGCGAGCTACGTTTAGTTTGCCTATTGGTGTCGGCTATCCGCCGATTGTCCCTGGATATCGCCGACCACCATTAAATTTTTGAAATTTTTGTTCGGGAACTTTCGGCGAACCCGACCTGGCTCGCCAAAGTAGTTTTGTAACTGATATACCGCGAATTTATGGTATTTTTAATACATTTCACTTAAGAGTTGTATGTGTCTAGGGCCTTTTTGTACTAGTTTTTATGTGTTTTTATTGTGTTTTTGCAGGAAATATGTTAGGACACTTCAATAAAGAGACAGCTGAAAGATGTGCAGAAAAGGGAATCTACGGAGGTGATCCATGGACCGTAGGTCCATTGACGCTGCGTAGATGGTGATCGTAGATCAGCAGGCAAGGCAAATTAAGGAAATCTGACCAAGTGTGGAACCATGGTGGCCATTGACGGTCTGTAGATTGATTTACGGACCGTACTGCTGATCCGTAGAATGATACTGCAAAGGTTCTAGTACCTGATCTTTGAAGATTCTAAGTGTGGAGCTATGGAGAGGGATTGACGGACCGTAGATCGATCTACAGTACGTACTGGTGGTCCATCGTTTGCTTAAGAGAAGTTGAGTTTTGGAAGCTGAAAATATAATTTCCTGGGTGACGGAAAGGACTCACGGACCATAGATCCATTGACGGACCATGAGTCAGTCTGAATGAAGACGAGTACTTGAACATAATTTCCTTATTTTATTTCCTTTTTAGTTAGGATTTTTTTTTTATATATAGGGCATGTAAACCTCGTTTTTGGGGGTTAGACGTTATTACTTTAGTTCTACTTTGTCACTTTGGAAATTATTTTTGCAAACCTAGCAATTCTTGATTTCCTAAGTTGGTTTTGAAAATTTTGGGTATCGAAATTCAAGTTGAAATTCTGGGTTTGTTATTCTTAATTACGTAAGTTCATAATTCTTTCATCTAAATCAATGAATTGTGTTCATATGATTATGGGTAACTAAACTCCACAACTAGGGTTGTGGGAACCATGAGCGATTAACAAAGTATGAATAGTAAATAAACAACTCTTGAATAGTGTTTTGCATGCATTGATAATTCTTTCGTTTAAAGGTCTTTCTAACGGTGCACAACGTTTGAACTCGCCTTGTTGCTTCTTGCCGGACCAAGGAGGTAATCAACAAGAAAAGAATTATCAACATAGATTTAGTGTGATACTATCTAATAGTCTTGTGTTGATTGGTGCGAAGTAATAACAAAGCCAAACATCGATGTGATGTCTAATATGAGGTAAATGTAAGGGTTAGTAAATTATACACACGTAGCCGGACCAAGGTGCGGGGTGAAATTCTCTAGATGCGGACCAAGGATTTAGAGATACCTAGTTTATCACTTTGCATGTAGTACAATAGGAAGGGATTACTATTACTAGGATTAATGTGTTATGAGTTTGGGGGTAACACATATACGTTAGTCAATTCTCTCATCTTGATAACAACCAAAATTGGCTTTTGTTTACTGATTACTTACTGAATTCTTACAATTTGTTTCTGGAAGTAAGTTGACTAAACGAATATAATTTGTTACTGAATTCTTACAATTTGTTTCACAAATCCCCCCCATTAATTACTTGTTTCTGGAAATAAGTTGACTAAACGAATATAATTGTTGGTTAAAGTTAAGTCTAAACCTTTTTCCTCGTGGGATCGACCCCAACCTACAAGTTAGGTTCTTTACTTGATAATGATCGCTTATGCTTCTTTAGGGAAGTGTAATTTGAGCATATCATCGACTCACCAACTGGTTCGACGAGTCTTCCTGCAGTTTATTTTTTGAAGTTTTCTTGAATTTTTCTAAGTGTTTCTACATTGTTTTGTAGGAATGGCTACACCTTAAGTGTCCGATAAAGATGTACCACCTCAGAAGCGGGGATGAAAAATGACCACCAATGAGGATGCAACTGCATCTCGAGCAAAGACAACGAAACAAACTCCAAAGGGTGGCACCCGTAGTTGTGCCTCCAAATGAGGCAAACTTAGACAGTGAGGGGGTCTGCGAGACACAACTCACCTCATCAGGCAGTGAGGGGCATTCACATGATTCTCAGGCTTCTATCTCCGAGCCTGAGGATGACCAATCATTATAGGCTCGGAGAGCAGAGCTACGCTCCAAGTCAATGAACAGTTCGTCTAGGATCCCGATGCCTCAGACTCCTCCTCCTCCAAGTGCAGCTCTAGAGCAGACAGTGGTCCCAGCTTCACCAGTACAGGGTCCTCATCCCTGGTCACTCAATCGACTAAAGGCTGAGGGATTGAGGACCATATTAGAGGAAAATAGACTGTGTACCGATAGTGTGGTGGATAGATATTCAATGCTGTGGGACACTCTCAGATTTCATAGATTTAAGGTTATCACCAAATACCGTGGCCCATACATTCCTACTTGGGTCCAGGAATTCTACACAGCCTACGGCGATTTGATACCGAAAGGAAAGAAGAAGGCTAGTGCCTTCAAGCCGGTGGATTTTGTGGTAGTCCGAGGAAAGAAGGTGTAATACAACAGTAATGACATAAATATTGTATTTGGACGCGCTTCCGACTTTATGCATTTTATCATAGCATGATCAAGACACAGACTTTAGATTACTAAAAAGGTTTGTTGCCCCCCCTTCTGTTAGACATCTCCCCGAGGTAGATTTGAAGTAGGTGCACCCATCGAGCAGACGGACCTAACCGTTGCTGCTATATATTGGTTCGGGTTCATCAGCAGCACCATCATGCAATCACAGAATCAGTCTCTTCTCCGTCACTCGAAGGCGGCTTGTATTGGATCCATTATAGCTAGGAAGAGGTTGAATTTGGGATTTAATATTGAGCAGGAGATGGCCATAAGTACCAACCAGCAACAGAACTCACTCCCATTCCCTATGTTGATCACTGAGTTGTGCCGACGGGCCCATGTTCTGAGAGATGAGAAGAGAGATGTCGAGGTTACTCCTACCTCTTATATCGACATCAAGCGTATAGAGGCCTATTACATGTGTGATGTGGTTGACAGGAGGAGGGCAGCCCTGGTGGACACATCCCCAGAGGTTGATGTTGACATGCTACCTACAAAGACGTTCTTGTCCACAAAGGACAGTAGGCTATCAGGTACTTCTGGGTCATCTTCTTCTGAGACTCCTGTCACTTCTGCTACACTTTCTCTCCCTAGATCTTCTCCTACTGCTGCTTCTGCTTCCCGACCCCCTATCACGCAGGCCATTCTGTACATAATGGGCCATCTAGCTCATTCAGCCGATGTGCGGGCCTCTCGGGTTGAGGCTGCTATGCCTGGAATGATAGAGAGGGCGATAGCTGCTGCCTTGGGCCCTCTTACAACTGAGATGAGGGATCACAAGTTGGCACTAAATGCCCTTACTGTTAGATTCACATATTGTGAGCAGAGCTGTGGTACTACAGAGGATGTGACGGCCTTGAAGGCTAATATTACTGAGTTGAGAAATGATCTGGACCAGCTTAAGTCCACTGATATGTCTATGCTGTTTGGGACCATGGAGATTTCAGAGATGCCGGATGCAGAAATTCCAGATTGTTATGAGGTGCCTCTTGCTACCATCGTACATGAGGTCAGAGCTGATGATGCTGCTGTTGAGTCAGAGGCTAAGACAAATGAGGAGCAGCTAGGTGTGACTGATACAATTGTCTATGATGATTTGGCAGACCTAGAAGGAGACATGGTTCATACAGTCGTACAGTCCTCTATGAGGGATGTTCTCATGGTAGGCTCCAGTGGAGCGAAGGATGCAGAGATACCGGGCACTGATGCCCAGACAGAGGGAGCTTTGGATATGAAGACTTCACCCCAGGCCTAGACGGGAAGGATGATTCTCTTTGCTTTCTTTTTGTTCTCTTTTCAGACTATTTTTATTTTTAGTTGCATTTGAGGACAACTGATGCCTAGACAGAGGGATTTTTATTTTGTTTTTATTTTCTGAATATCAACTTGATTTTGATTGTGTTTTGCAAATATTGAAGCTTATTAGTATATATTTATCTTGGTTGATTCTATTGTGATTGTTGATAAATTGTGGCCCATTGTTTTAATTTAAAAATTGTGTTGAAATGGTTTCGAACCAAGTTTAAAATCTTTGCCACTTCGTTTGCGTGGGAATGTAGTTATTCTTGTGCAAATTTGAGGGTCAGTTGTGGTCAATATCGATGACTCGAATAGTGCTCTTAATAGAACAGAATGAATGTGCGGCTACAACAAGGCAAACAAAGTTACATAGGTAATATGTGAACTTTTAACATCTCATTGTGACTAGCCGATTGTTGATTGTGTCTCTTGTGATGAACATTGCACGCTACCTAGAAAATGTGGAGTCTTGTTTGATAATTGTACCAATGCCTTGTGTGGTGAGGTTGTCTTGAACATTGTGCTAATTGATGACACATAGAATTTGCTCCGTTAGTCCGATTGATGAAGTGAAGCAAGCAATTGAAATAATCTTAGGCCATAATTTTGAAGATTGAGGCAATTTGACAATATGCCTCTTTGTGGCCAACCTTGTGAGAT
Source organism: Solanum acaule (assembly GCA_036250505.1). Lineage (NCBI taxonomy): Eukaryota > Viridiplantae > Streptophyta > Magnoliopsida > Solanales > Solanaceae > Solanum > Solanum acaule. The sequence goes on along the minus strand of JAJOOR010018452.1, from coordinate 11,879 downwards.
GTGTGAACCTTGCTTCGCATCTTTTCAGCCTATCCTTTTCTTGGAAGAAACTTGAAAAAATTGACCTTTTTATCCCATCACCCATAACCTTCATGAAGTATCTGTTCGTTTGAATAACCAACTAAGGCCAAAAGCCTAAGTTGGGGCAGTGGTCAAATAGAAGAAAAGTCAAGAATGTGAAAAAATTTCCCCTTTGAAGGATTGTTTTGAAAAAGATGGAACCCCTCCATGTAAAAAAATAGGGAAAATAAAAAGAAGAAAGAAAAGAAAAAGACTTAAAAAGAAAAAGAGTCGTGAAGTAAAGTGTGTGAGAATAGTAAAAAATAAAAATATGGGGTATTCGATTATTCATGTTGAGTTGAATAATGGGGTGGATTATGAACATGTTTGAAGGTGAAAGAGAAGGAGAAAAAGTGATTTTCATGACATACTTCACGAAGGTAGAGAAGCCAGTAAGCCCAAATGACCATACCTTTACACTCAGAACCATTACAAGCCTTTAAAAGACATTTGTGATCTTTAGTGAGCTGAATCGAATGTTGATTGGAAAATAAGGGCAAACCTATGGGTGAAGTCATGCATGTGTTCGTGTTTTTGAGTGTGAGAGTTGTATGTGATTCCGGGATCGTAAATTTTTGAGGAATTTTGTGAATATGGAATCATCCTTGTTGTGAGGGCATTTGAGTACCTTCGTTGAGCTTGAACTTGCATTTGAAGCAAGTATTGTGAGCTTGAGTACACTTGAAAATGGTGAGTCACAATTTGAATCTTTGAGTGCACAATTGAGCTTTGTATGTGTAGTTTGAACCTTTTGTGTGCATTCATGTTGAGTCTTAAGCATCACAATTTGTAGACATCCTTGTTAAATTGATTGATCTTGGGTTTTACTTGATGACAAGGAAATGTTTAAGTTGGGGGTATTGATGAGTCCGAGATTTGGACTCATTTAGTACTTTGTTTTGATAATTTAGTGTCCTCAAATGCCATATTTATGCTATAAACTGATGTTAAAGCACTGTTTTTCAGGTATGTAGACTAAGGAGCAAGGTAAGGACACTACCAGAAAAAAAAGGAACAAACAAGCTGAAGAAGTGAAGAAAAGTGTTCCTTGTGATCACTAAGACCACTCGGGGAACCATCGAGTGGCTCTTTAGCCCACCCAAAGTTCCAGCGTACTATCCTTGGGGAAGAACCAATTTGGCGACATAAATGGGTAGTCAGCTAATCGCCGAACGAATCCGCGATGGCAACCTTAATCACCTAAAGTCATAGAACCCTGAAGACAATTGGCCAATGCAAACCAGCGATGGGTCAGAGCAAAGGGAGGATCGCCAACCTGTTTGGTGAGGCCCGACATATTTCGCCCAATAGCCTTTCAGGCTAAAAATTAGGCAGCTATAAATTGGAATTTTATAATGAAATTGGGAAGTTCCCATTGAGAGTTTTGATCCCCATGTTTTACAGTTAGAGTTTTCTCTTAGTTTTTGAGTTTCCATTGTAACCTTTGAGGATTTCTAAGAGTACTTTCGAGGATTTGTAAGTGTGTTATTGAATGTATTCAATTTGGACCATTGTAAAGAGTTAGGAACATTTACGAGATCATCACTAATGTATTTGGTAATCTTTTTTCTCATTTTATGATGTGTAGCTAAATCCCCAATTCTTGGGGTGTCATCATGTGTTTATTTGTCTAATTATATTATGGGTATTGTTGTTTAATGATGAAATTGATGTTTTAATGTGGGTTTGATCATCAGTTGTGTTTTAATCTATAGATTGTAGTTGCAAATGCAATTCTAGCATAGAGTTCTTGGCTTGCTTGAGCGAGAAGTTTTGGAACCAAAGTTTTTGATTGATGATTGTATGTATTGGGTTGAGATACGTTCAGCTTGATCGAGTGAATCCTAAACTCAACCCTACCTATCTAGCTCGAGAGAGTGGATACATTTAGGTTTTGGGTTGTTTATCTTGTGAAGTTTGTCGAGGTTCAAGAGAACTTGCCTGAACCATAATAGTTGTTCGAGAGAAAACTATTCAACTTATAGCCTAGCCTACCCATAATGATTAAGCAAATTATTGTTAAATTTTAATTACCCATATAACTTAATTAGCTTAAAATAGATAACATCTTGAGAATTCCTCTTAATATTGTTGTTTCCCCCTTTTTCGTACTTTTTGTAGTTGTTAATTGCAAATCAAAACCCCCCATTTGACGTTCGTTATCACCCCCTTTGACTTGTTTGTATGTTTTCGACAATTTCCATTCCTATAACCGCTTAGACCACTTTATAACATCATAACTGAATTTAAACATGTACAGCTCCCTATGAGTCTGACCTCAACTCTTCGTTGGGTTTTATACTAGATAACAATCGTCTTACACCTAGGATTGGAAGTGGTGTAGTTTGGCGTTAATCAGAAGTCATATTTTTTAGATGTTCCCATGATTTCCTTATGTGATGAATGTTCATGAAAACTTGTATTTTGAAAGAAAATATGTTTATATGATTGATCTTTCCCCATGTTGTAGTTCATTGAAAATGAGTTGCCTATAGACTACATGAGATGAATTAATGAACATGGGATTGAAAATGAGTAAATTGCATATAGGCTCCATGGGATTGTGTTGAGCATGATTTTAGCTTGGAAAAGGTAGTTCCTCCTTGAAAATGAGTAATGCTGAAAATTCATGAATATTGGGTTGTTAGATGTAGTTTCTACTTCTATATGATGCATTTTAGTATGTTGAGCTCGGAGTTGATGTTTCCTCCTTAATTATATGCATTGCATGCATAATGGGCTGATAGAGTTAGTTTCGCCCCTATATGATGTTTTGAGAACGTCTTAGCTTGGAGTCGGTAGTTCCTCCTTGGTTGTATACATTGCATTGTAGGTTGGGTCGTTAGTTCCTCTCCTACTCTTTTAGAACTAGTTTTAATCTCATTCGAGGATGAATGATCCCAAGGGGGAGATAATGTAACACCATGTGTCTGAGAAAGGGAAAAGGAATAGATTTTGGGAAGTTGCAGGTGCCAGCCACGGAGGCCAACCCCGGATCGTGGGTTGAATCACAGACCGTAGGTGGGTCCGGGGTTGGCAACCTTGTCTAAGTGCGGAGGCTCAGGACCACGACCTGACCTTCGGATCATGGGCCAGACCACAGTCCGTGTTCAAGGTCCAAAACATAACTTTCCGATGGCCAACCACGGTCCACCATGACGGACCATGGGTTAGACCACGGCCCGTCGACTGGGGTTCGTCGGTGGCCAGCTGTCAGTTATTTTTACGGGCAGTTGGGTCTTTTCTGATATTAATTAAATCAAAGTGAGGTCATTTTCCCTAAGTATAGGACCTTTATATAAGTCATTTTAACCCATAAATTCACTCATTAAGATCATTCTCTCAATCTCAGCAAAAGAATTGGGTTCCACTCCAAAATAATTATCTCTCTAGAAAGTTGAAGAAGAAGGAAGAGTTGAAGCTAGGTCAAGATTATGTCTGCATTATTCAAGCAATTGTGGGCTTTGTGGTTAAGGTATGATGGATTATCATCTATGGATTCCTTCCATCCATGGAGTCCCTATGTTTTCCCCAATTGAGAAGATGAAATTCCCAATTTGAGTTAGGGTTTCTTCCAATGTTTTGGGTATTGATGAATGTTGATCCAATTGAGTGGATTATGATTGTTTATGATTGAATTGATAGTAATACAAGTTTTAGGATGAAATTACATGTACCCATGCCTAACCCATGTCTAGAATGATGAAATTGAGGTAACATGGGTTCTATTCCATGAAAGGAGAATTCGTGGGTTTAGATGTATTCACTCTAAGATTGATGATATACATTAGTATTAAAATTATATGATCAATCATGATTACTATTGCTTTGAGATCGAATATTATGATATGATTATGATATTGAATTGCTTGAGATTGAAAATATAAAAAGTCTATGAGATATAAGGCTTTGAGAGTAAAGCTTATGTTTTCAATTGTTGACTACTAATGTAATTGTTTTGGAAGCGATAGTTCGCACATGAATTGCCTATGTTATGAATGTGTAAGGCTTTCTCAAATTAAATGATTCTAGGTTCAAAGAATTGCTCACCTAAAAAGAATCTAATGCTAATGACTAAGAAATTGATGAGGCTAGAGGTGATTACCCAAGACCTACAAATGAGATGGATATGAAGTGATTACCCGTATTCGATGAAGTAGGATAAAGAGTTGATTCCCCTTAATCCTTAAAGTTTAAGAAGAGGCGATTCCCCATGTTCTTATGACATGATTGGACAAGAGGTGAGTATCCATGGTCCTTATAGAATGACAAGAGGCGAATACCCATGTCACATGATGTTGGACAAGAGGTGAATACCTGTGGTTCATATGTTAAGTTGGACTAGAGGAGAGTACCCATGATCCATATAAGGACTAGAGGTGGCCACCCATGTTCCTTTGTAGTAAGGAAAAGAGACTATTCCTTATGTCTATAAAAGATAAGCTAGATTATGATATGATGTATGATGAGCTTGGATTGTTGCTTGAGTTGCCTTCCATGCTATGCATGACTAGAGGTGGATGACCCAAGTCTTGATCAAGGATAAGTTGAGGTTACTTCAAGAAGTATTCCTTTTATGTTATGATGATTTATGGCCCTGATTATGCTTATGACTTGTGTTTTTATCTCTTATGTTTATGTTGGCTATCATATTTAGTACATGTTTGTACTAAGATATACTCTTACCTACATTTTTTATCCAAATGTAGGGTCCAGAGGTATCGACTATTATTGCCGGGGTTAGGATCTTAGTAGAGCAAGACTTGAAGATTGGTGAGTCCGCACAACATTCGAGGATATAGCCACCATTTCTCTTATGTTCTTTCATTTTATGTTTCGAACATTATTGTATGGGCGGTGTCCCAAGATATTCATGTTTTAGATGGTTTAAGAAAAAGTGTATTAGACTTCCACTTCTTTTCTAAAAGACTTTGATATTGTTTAAAATGTTTTAAATTTCCGCTAATTTCTATTATCTTATGTTATGAAATCTTAGTGGCTTATATAAGGCCTCTCAGAGTCTTGTATGCCATGTTACATCTAGGGTGTACCTCTGGGTCGTGACATAGTACCAAGAAGATCATTGGGGAACACTTCCAGAAATTCATTTACAATCAGAACGAACTCAAGAGTAAGGGTTTTGGAATCCATATCCCTAATTTTAACTAAATGATAAATGCAAACCTTAGAAATCATTTTCCTAGCCTTTAGGCAAGAAAAAACCGACCCTTAAGCACTGACTTCCCCCCCTTTCCATTCTATGATAGTTTCAATCGGAAACTAAAATTTGACCAAACAGGTTCTCTACAGTCAATGGAAGCATAACAAGAGAGACGCCAATCCATATCGAGAATAACATCAAAGTATAACATATGAAGTTCTACTAAATCAATATAAGTGAATTTATGAAATACTAAAATGCGATAATCTTAGACTCGTTTAGCGACAATAAGAACCACAATTAGGAGTAGGGACTGAAAAAAATGTTCTAAAAGATTACTGGGAAGACATCAAATCTCAAAGCCACATAAGGAGTTACAAAAGACAATGTAGTACCCGGATCAAGAAAATCATATACATCAAGATGAAAGAATTTCAACATACCATCACAACATCCATAGAATAATCATGATCATGTCATGTCAGAAGAGTATAAAATATGTTATTGTAACATCCCTCAAAATGAAATAGGATAATTAGAGCTTCACATGCGTGTTAGTAGTTGATAAACTTGTATAAATGTTTGAAAATGAGTTTATAGGTCAGTTTAGTTGAGTTTGAAGTCAAACGTCAAATAGACGTTCAAGACATTCGAAAACTAGTCTTTTACGTGTTGGTGTGTTATAATATGTTGTTCATGATTTTATGTCTTGTTTGGAGTCTAAAGTCAGTAGAGGTGACTCTAGTGTCTTAAAAAATGTTTTTAGGGTCAAAACGTTCGGGTACAACTCCCTGGGGCCACACTAAGGGTTCCCGAGGAGGACCCCAACCCTTGGCTAAACAAGCTGCCAAGGCAGCTTGAAGTTGTTCATGGAGGGAGTGGCTCCGCGTCGTGGACCTGCTCCACCAATGGCCAGACAGTGGCTCCGCGTCGCGGACCGCAGACTCTACTGTCTCGAAATTTACTTTCAAATATCTTCAGGGAACAGCTTCGCTTCGCGGACTTGTTCTGTGACGAAAATGTAGAAATTCAGAAATCAATTTTTTACTTCATTAAATAGTCCAACTAAGTAAAGGGTGGTTTGGGTACTTTGGGGAATTATTATAAAAGGTTATTCTACCTATTTTATGGTATTTTAAGTTGGTTAAAACCCCAAAACCTAGAATTAGACCTCATTGTCCAAATTGAACCTTCCCTTTCAAATAAATTCTCTCTAGAACTCCATTGAAGACATTGATGAAACTTCAAGCTAGGGGATGGGTTCCTTCTGATTTCTTCTTCAAATTCTTAAGGAAATTAATCACAAAGGTATGTGGATTTTAACTTTGATTCTCCTTTCAATAAAAGAGCCAAATCAAAGTGATTTCATTGTTTTTTAAAAACACAAAAAACCCCAATTTCAATTCTAAGCTTGGGTTCTTGCATGAAAGTATTTCAAATGATGATTTATGTTGATATTGATGGTTTTAAGATCAAAAACTCCATGAACCCTTGCATATCTTGAAATCCTACTTTTTGGGTCTAAAGTGGGTCTATTGATTATGAGCTAATAATGTGATATTAATGTGTAGATTGTTATGTGCTATTGATTTATGTATTGTTCTATATTGAATTATGAGGAATTGATGGTCAATTGTGTTATATTGGATGTTCATCTTGAATGGGCAATTGTGGCCTAAGGTTTATGATGATGATGCAGTTGTGAGGTTTGATCCATTTGAAAGTGGGGACGTGTTTATTTTATAAGCATATTGTGATCATGGCCTTGTAGGCAAAGTTGGTTGATTGTTGTGTTGAGTAATGTTGATTATGTGAAGGTAATGTGATATGATGTGAATTTGTGTATGGTCTAAGAGCATGAAAGGTGACCTTGTGTAGAGACTTTATCTGTTATGCTTGGTTGTTGTCTTCTTTGAATGACTTATAATGAAGGTGAGGTTAGGATAGACTATGTTTACCTGCTCTCACACCTAGTGATGAATGAATGAAAGAATGTGAGAATGAATGAAAATAATGGGAATTAATGCTAATGAATGAAAGTTGGGTCTATTGTAAGGATAGTCCCATAAAGTACTCCTTTAAATGAATGGGGTTTCTAGATGAAAGGTTTTCTCATCTTTGAATCCAAGAGCTTCTTTAATGAATGAATGTTGTGCTAGGATGGGTACTCCTTCGTGAGTTCAGATGAGAGTACTTAGGAGCAATCCTTATCCCTAAATGAAGGAATGAAATGAATGTCAAAACTTCGTGGGGGAGTAATGTCTAGCACCGAGAGGATGTGAAGATGGGTGGATACTCCTTCGTTAGTTGAGATGTGAGTATTTAGTAGCAATCCTTAAGATGGGTGCCCCTTCGTTAGTTGAGATGTGGGTACTTATAAGCAATCCTTCTATCCCTTAACTATATGCCCACATAGGATTAGCTAGTGGTCTCTACCACGTAAAGGCTAAAAGAATGACCCTACGTCAGGCAAGAGGGGATCCCTCATCCGGTAAGGGTTACCACCGAGATTCCATGTCAAGCTCCATGGTCTATGTCGGTTAAGGCTCTTCCCCCACACTAATGAATGAATGAACTACGGTCTCTTAAGGGTGTACTACTTAGGATAGGTGGTGGAATGGGACTTCATCTAGACATTGCACAAGTAGAAATTTTTAAGGGAGATCTTGGTGTGTCTTAGTAATGATAATGATGAATAAGTCCTATTGGGCTAATTAATGAAATTGTTGGTCTTTGAGCATGCTAATGTTAAAGTTAGTCATAATGAAATGAATGTAAGTGCTTATGTTGAATTGAATGTATGTGATTATCTTATGTCATTAATGAATGAAGTTGTCTAAATGCATTAAGTTGAATGAACGATTTATGTTGAGATGTGAATAGAGCTTGTCTTGTGTAGCCTTAAGGATCACTTGGGTGTGGTATGGAGAGGTGGTATGGGCTGCCTCACCATGTCCTACTTAGGTGATTCCTGGGATGACAATTGATGAGTGTTCTAGTTTTATGAAGTGACTTGTTGGCTTATGTGCTTATATGTCTTATGTGATTAATTGGTGAAGGTTGAGGTACGCATGGTAAGTGCACTTTGTGTGACCTTAAGGTGGTGCCTTAGTGTGGGTGATGGTATGGGACATTGCCCATACAATGCACAAAGGTATTGCATGAGGGTTACTTAAGGTTCCGTCCAAGGCAAGAAGGTAAAGGTAAATGGGTTATGTATGTTTATGATGTATTGTGAAGCATATGACTTTGTATTGTTGGTTGTGACTTGTAATGTGCCTATTCTGTTGATGTTTATGAGATTTTATCAAAATGGCATGAAAGCATAACTTCCAAACAAATGTCCTTTTTAGCATGTTTTGCATATCCTCATACTTAGTACGTGTGTTGTACTAATCCCTTTTTCTATTTTACTACAAGTGTAGGTTGTGGTAAGTTGGAGGAGATTGTTCTTAGTTGTTGCTTGGATTGCTTCACTCTTCCAAGTCTTTGGTGTGTCCTAAAGATTCGAGGACTATGTTTAGAAGTTTCTTAGTCATTGTAATAGACACTTAAGTTTCATCTCACTGTAAAGGGCCGTGTCTCTTAGTATGTTTTAAGTTCTTGTCTAAGATTGGCTAAAGAGACTTAGTAGTTCCACTTGCGTATTGATGTTTTCAAATGTTGATGACTCTTGATGTCTTATGGTTTATTGAATAAAAGTTTTAAATTCTTAGTGATTTTTATGATCTATGCGATGAATGAATGTTAAAGCTTGTATAAGACCTTCGAGAGGTCGTATACGCATGTAACGGCTAGGGGGTGATCTCGGGTCATTACAAACTTAGTACCAGAGCATAAGGTTTTAAAGAATACTTTTAGGTTCAAAGTCACGAAAGCCATATCTAGTAGAGTCTTTTTCATCGGTGTGAGTCGCGACACATCTATGAGCGAGAGGCTATAAGACGATAGAAGTTTCACTTTCTTCATTACTCTTGTGTCGTGCCATAGAGCTTAACTCCATATGATCTCTCTCTTTATTCCCTTGTCCGGTGGTCTACAAGATGTGATTACTTGGAAGGGGTGGTGTTTCAAGGATTGAGGGACTAAAAGGTGAGTTTTGATGCTTATTATGGTTTATGACTAGATGAAATTACGTGAAAGTAGTTTTGGAAGATTGTGTTGTGATGCCAATTATGGCTATGTGTGACTTATGAGATTTGAAATATCATATTGGGAAGTTGCTTTCTGTGGTTAATGTTTTGTAGTTGCCCTTGTGATAGATTGAAGTCCTTGTGTAGGCCTGCTCCTAAGAGGGGAAGATGGTGTAACTACCTAGCAAAGTAATTGTGAGATGATAAAATTTTATGAGTAGTGGTGCTTAGGTGGTACCAAATGATGTTGAGTGAGTAAACTCATTTCTTGGAGGATAGAGGTAAGACCCTCAATAGTGTAGAATCATTTTTATGAAAGGAGTTTGAAGGTTTAGTCTTGACTTGCTTCGACCATAGAATTTAAGGGTATGAGGTGGTCAAGAGTTGATTTGGCTCACCCCAAGTGGGGGATAATGTGCTCCTAGATGGGTTTACCCTAAGTGGGGGATGATGAGTTGAGTAGTAAGGTTGTTGATATCCTTATCTTTTCCTTCTATTGTTTTTCAAGCTTGAAATCAATTATTCCTAGTAGCTTGTTCATGTTTTGGAGTCTTGCATATGATTATGAGTTGCATGATCTCTTTATGTTATGCATGTCCTAGAGGTTATTATGTTATGCATCCTCTTAATGACATTATGATTAATTGATAAGGTTAGTAGTTGATCTATATTTCTCATGATTATTATGCATTTAGTATGATTTGCTTATTTGCCTCATGAGTTGAAATGTTGATCATGCCTATGTGTGCTTTGAAAGTTATTCATATCAGGCCTTATGATGAAATGATGAGTATGTCCGAAAATTGGAGAAGGTAGTTCCTCCATGTTGGAAATGAAAATGATGAAGTGTGCATCATGAGTATGGAGAAGGTAGTTCCTCCTTATATGATATGAAATGATGAGCTTTGGTTTATGATAAGTTGCTTAAATTGATTTATGAGATGACTAGTTGAGCATGACTTAATGTGTTCTTGATGTTGCGTAATTGTGCTTTTGAGAGAATTTGCATGATGTACTATTGAGAAGGAAGTTCATCCAAAGAAATGAGAAATGGTAAAGTTTTGTGCATATTGAGTGGTAGATGTTATTCCTACTTCCTTGAATTTGCATAAAAGTCTTGTTGTAATGTTTTTTATGTGGAGTTGATGTTTCTTCCTTGATGTGTGTTGTAGTAATGATATTAAATTCTTCTTGTGGGCTGCTAGTCCTAGAGTCTTTACTCTATAATGTTTGAAGTGTCATTCAAGGACGAATGTTCCCAAGTGGGGGATATTGTAACACCCCTCAAAATGAAATAGGATCATTAGAACTTCACATGCGTGTTAGTAGTTGATAAACTTGTATAAATGTTTGAAAATGAGTTTATAAGTCAGTTTAGTTGAGTTTGAAGTCAAACGTTCAAGACGTTCGGAAACTAGTCTTTTACGTGTTGGTGTGTTCTAATATGGTGTTCATGTTTTTATGTGTTGTTTAGAGTCTAAAGTCAGTGGAGGTGACTCTATTGTCTTAATAAATGTTTTTAGGGTCGAAACGTTCGGGTACGACTTCTCGGGGCCACCCTAAGGGTTCCCGAGAAGAACCCCAACCATTGGCTAAACAAGTTGCCAAGGCAGCTTGAAGTTGTTCATGAAGGGAGTGACTCCGCGTTGCAGACCTGCTTTACCAATGGCCAACAAGTGGCTCCGCGTCGCGGAGACACCACAGGCTCTACTGTCTTGAAATGTAATTCCAAATATCTTCAGGGAACAGCTCCGCGTCGCGGACTTGTTCTGCGACGAAAATGCAGAAATTCAGATATCGATTTTTTACTTCATAAGAGTCAAACTAAGTGAGGGGCGGTTTGGGTACTTTGGGGAATTATTATAAAAGGTTATTCTACCTATTTTAGGGTATTTTATGTTGGTTAAAACCCCAAAACCTAGAATTAGACCCCATTATCCAAATTGAACCTTCCCTCTCAAATAAATTCTCTCTCTAGAACTCCATGGATGACATTGACGAAGCTTCAAGCTAGGGGATGGGTTCCTACTAATTTCTCCTTCAAATTCCAAAGGAAATTAGTCAAAAAGGTATGGGGATTTTATCTTTGATTCTCCTTTCAATCAAAGAGCCAAATAAAAGTGATTTCAATGTTTTTCAAATATACTAAAAACCCCAATTTCAATTCTAAGCTTGGGTTCTTGCATGACAGTATTTCAAACGATGATTTATGTTAATATTGATGGTTTTAAGATCAAAAACTCCATGAACCCTTGCTTATCTTGAAATCCTAATTTTTGGGTCTAAACGTCTATTGATTATGAGCTAATAATGTGATATTAATGTGTACATTGGTATGGGCTATTGATTTATGTATTGTTCTATATTGAATTATGAGGAACTGATGGTCAATTGTGTTATATTGGATGTTGGTCTTGAATGGGCAATTGTGACCAAAGGTTTATGATGATGATGAAGTTGTGAATAGATTATGGATTCTAGTATTATATATATATATATATATATATATATATATATATATATAT
>JAJOOR010018451.1:0-17906 GCA_036250505.1 Solanum acaule | reverse complement strand
CAAATATGTGTGTGTAATAGATTGGATTGTAACACTTTGGTTCAGAAGAAATGATGTTGTGCCTTTTTATTTTGAATGTTATAAAAGGTTCTTGCTGAGATTGTAAAGTTGGCTCAAAAGCGGGAGATGAAGGGAAGTAAAGGAGGGTGGAAAGATTTTTTGAGATCCTACGACAAGAAGCTTGGGGTTAGCTTGAGTGACCCATCCAAGAGGTCCATTGATGTGCTGCTGACATTTTTAAAGACGTTTAGCGAAGATGACTTAAAGGTGGTTATAGATGGACTTCTAGATTTCGTTTGTTTAATTAGCGTAAAAGCATTCTGTTAATGTGAATACTAAAATGTTCCTTTCTTGTGCAGTTTTTTGATAAGGTGTTTCAATGTCATTCAAACCGAGATGCTGTTGAGAAGCTCCAGAAAAGTTCCCCGGACAGTGAATCCGCTGAACAGGTGAACAATATATTTTGGCTTTTGGGTGTTATTAATCATAACTTAGATAGTTGGGAAATCTACTTTAGTGGATCGAAGATAGTTAATTGATCTCCAGTTAACTGTTAGGTATAAATTTTTCTGTTAGTATTTAACTGGAGTCTGTCGTTAACTTGTTAATAATATCGTTAATCTTACTTTATCTTGAGTTTCAAAATTAATTTTCAAATAGAGATCTCCAACAGGTTGATCTAGTAGTTGAGATGTAGGAGTAAGCAACAACCTGGAGAATTTCAGGTGTGAATACCAGCTACAACACCTTGGTGGGTGTAGCAACTTGCTCAGTGGGTTATAGTCAAGATGCGCAAACTAGCCCAAACATCATTGATATCCATATAAAATATATAAAACAAAGGAAAGTGATATTCAGATAAATTGTATAGCAAAAAAGTGGCGATCTTTCCTTATCAAAAAAGAAAGTTGCAATCTTTTCTTTTGGATCCCCAACCACTCTTTTTCCAGGAAGTGATAGTTGGTATATTCTTATGAAGCTTTATGATCACTGCATCTAACCACTTTGGTACTTAATAAATTGACATTGTGGCAGTGCAGAGACTCGTTCGCTTAACTTTTGAGCACCCTCAATATCCGATAGACTACTCATTTCCATCACACGAGGAGGTTCGTTACTACCTTTGTTTTCTTTTCTTATTGTCTACTTTAGAAGTTCAATTTCTAGAAAAAGTCCTAAATGAAAAATGTTTTCTGTGCAGTTTATAGGAGGTATAGTGTCCCATGCTTCAGCTTATTTGTGTTGAAATAGAGCATATTGTTTTTGAGATTTTTTTTCATGATTTCCTTCTATACTTGCTCACGTTGATCCTCTGTAGGTCATAATGATAGGTGCATTTTAGTTTAGATTGTTTACTCAACTGGTGATAGTCGTTTCTTGAATTAATTCTGTGGCACTGGAATCTGTGCATTGTATAATTGGCTGTTCTATTGTAAAACTGAACTTCTCTTACCCCAACTTACATCCATGGGAACAGGACTGGTTAGTCACCAAAAGGAGTAAAAAATCTAATTTCATTCAATCAAAGGACATGGTTGCAATTGATTGTGAAATGGTCCTTTGCCAAGATGGTACTGAAGCTTTAGTCAGAATCTGTGCTGTGGACCGTAATTTAGAGGTATTTTTGCAATTTATACCTTATGATGTATAACAAATGGCAAAATGATGCCTCTTTATCTCTGATGTAGTACAGCTCTGTTTTTAATGTCATCATAAGTTATTTTGAGGTACAACTCTGTTTTTAATGTCACCATAAGTTATTTTGAGGGTTCTGAAATTGCAGGTTAAACTCAATGAATTTGTGAATCCCAACAAACCAGTTGCAGATTACAGAACTGACATTACTGGCATAACTGCTGGAGATTTAGAAGGAGTTTCTTGTTCATTGGCTGATGTACAGGTATAAAGTTGTCCACTTTAGGTTGTCCAGTAGCCATTAACAATTTATTTGTCTGAACTTTTGGTTATTATCTTCCAGACATCCCTGAAGAAGCTATTATCACATGGAACCATATTGGTTGGCCATAGTTTACACAATGATCTTCGTGGTAAGCTACATCTTCTATCATAAGTGTCGGTTGTTTTAATTAACATTTAAATCTTTGGTGCATATCTACTGGTAACTGGAAATAACATGATTTTATGATCATGTCTCTTTTTAGTACCGCAGGTTTTTATTTTATTTCTATTCCCTTTTCCCTTTTCTCTCCCTGTTCTTTAGAGAATTACAACATGCTTTTTTCTCTGTTATGTCATTTTTAACAGCTTTGAAGATGGATCATGCAAGAGTGATTGACACATCATATGTATTCAAATATCAGGGTCAAACTTCTAATAGAAGACCTTCTTTAAGTAACTTGTGTAAGGTAAGGCATTTTTTTAAAAAAATAGGTACATCTTTCCATGCTGCAATCTGTCCACTCTGTTGAATGGTTGTCCATACCAACCCTCCTTAAGATTCCAAATTTCCAATTCTATTTTGGAATTTCAAAGTACAGGCATTTCTTCAAATGCTTGTATCTGAACACTCTAAAGAATCTATTCTTTTATATGTTGGTAAAAACAAGCGTGCTGCATTTTATCAACAAATTCTTTTGTTTGTTTCTGTCGCTGTTATCCTTTTTCCGACTATCATTACTTTACAAGCGGAAGATTTTAAGTTTTTAACAAGTATTAAACTATTTATCACAAGCTCTGCTTGATCAATGCTATTGTTACTTACTATTGTTTCCAAATAGTCTGTGTTAGGGTTTGACCTTCGAAAGATAGGCTCTCCACATAATTGTCTAGATGATGCGATTACTGCAATGAAACTTGTTCTTGCCAAGCTTGAATGTGGAGGTGATAATATCATACCATTGGTTTGTGAGGAGGTAATGTCTAGATCCTTTTATTTTAAATTTCAGTTCCTTGTTTCCTGATTGATAAGATGGTCATCAGTCATCTACTCCTATAATTTAGGCGCAAGAGCCCGAGACGTCAAAGCTACTTGTCCACAGAATACCTGCAGCTGTTCATAGCCAAGAGTTGCACAAAGTTATTCCTGGAGACTTTTCTGTGGAAGTTAAGGTTAGGAGAATCTTATGCTTTTTTCTCTCTTCTCATATCAATGATGAATGATATCTTTATGTAGTCTGAACTAGTTTATAAAAGCATATGTCAACATTCAATCAGTGAAGAATCACATGCCTTAATGTACCCGTATCAAACTGGTATGACATGGGTATTCATGCTTTGTGCTAATTCTTCAAAATACATCATTATTTGCAAGAAGCTACTCATGTACATGTCAAATGTTAACAGTTACCCACACGTGATACGTGCTTGTATACAAGTCCATTGACATGAATCATTACCAACATTATTAAAAAGCCATAGCAGCTACTTGATGCAAGTGAAAGACAATATTGTTAAAGGCTAAAACGTGACAAAACACTTTTCCCGTCAGTTGAGACTGGAAATGCTAAGCGCAATGAAAGCATGGGATTTAATGTAAAAAGAGGCAAATGGAGAAAAATGTGCATGCACACACACAAAATTAAATTATATGGATCAAATAATTATGAAAATTGCAATGAAATTGAATATTATGAAAACTATGTCAATTAATCCCAAAGAAACTAGTTCACAGATCTTGTTTAGAGGCTAAGGTGTTCAAGTTTTAAGTTAGATCGATGACTTGTTTTCATATATCATTCTACTAGTGACTTAAAGAATTATACATTGTAGTTCTCTTATATTTAGAATATTGTGGGAACCAACAATTTAAGAATTATGAGTAACTATTGTTTTCTTTAGAAACAGTAACAGTAATCAAGATTTTTGCACGCGAATGATGTTCGAATAAGAATCTGTACGGTTCATCACTTTCTAGTTCAAACTTCGCTCGATAATACTTAGTTTGTCCATCTATGATTTGCTGGCAGGCTAATAAAAAAGGGCAAGCAGACAAGTATTCTGCCTTTGTCAACTTCAAAAATCAGCATGAGGCAAATGAGGCATTCAATAAACTTGAAGGTGACCTAGAGAAGGTTGGTATACTTTCAGGACTTGTTTGTACAAAAGTGTTTTCATTGTCCTATCAGAGAAACCAAATGTGCACACAAAAGAGGCATATGTCCTAATTTAACTGACATTGTCATAACTTTTGTTTATCCGTCTTTGTTAGGATATTGGTGGACGGCCACAGAAGTTCGTTTCATTTCATCTTGATTCTGGTGTATCAGGGTCTTGTTATGTTCGTAAGATGGATGCCAATAATTATTCTAAAGATAAAGAAGTCACGCCAAAGAAGAGGTCACTTGAAGATGAAGAGGCCGTTGTAGAGTCAAAGAAACCAAGGACAGAAGACCATTGTACAGAACTCAAGGAGGCTGCTGGTGCAGGTTGTAATCAGTGTGAAACTCATTCAATGGAGATTGAGAAACTAAAGAAAGATTTAAGCCACAGAGACGAAGAAATCTCCACCTTGAACAAAATCATCGTTAACCTTGTGAGGAAACAAGGATTTTAACTCTTCGATAGATTTATGGGCAACACCCCCTACTGGAAAACAGATACAAATACTACTTCGACACCAGAGACCTATGCTTCATGAAAGGTCAAAAGAGCAGCTGTTGTTTAATAGCTTTTGGTTATGCTGTTTCGTTTAGGACTGCAACAAAGAGAAGGGGTATGGAGAAAGAAGAATCTCCCTTATTGTTAATGGAGGTTATCTCCGGAGCTCCAAGTACGACGTCGAATATCATAACAGCAACTGCAGCCAAGAGTCTTACTAGAAGGAGTGACAGTTTTTTTTTTTTTTTTTTTTACTTATTTGATTTTTTCCTCCTGAATTGCAGGCAAGTTCAAATTGTGTCAGTGTTTTCAACTGGATTTCTTCCATCTCTTTAAGCTTATGAAGTTTTTAACTCTTTCAATTTTCTCTGTATTATTTGATTTGTTTGTTTGCGTATCTTTACCTTATTTAATATTTTTGCTCTATACACATATAATATCACCATGAAATTCAGTCAAATGATGTCACTATAGAATAAATACTTCTTTTATCGACTTGTATTAGCTTTCTTGTATGCTGCATTTGGTTGGAGATATTTTGCGGTCAAAGAATTTGACTATAATTAAGCATCCTTTAATACGTTTAACTATTGCTGTTTTAAGAATATTCTAGCAAAAGCTAAGATGCTTTCCAGAAGATGTTTCGAAACTTCTGGAATATTCAATTCTCATTCTGGAAAATTCAGCTTCTACCTCAAATAGCAGAAAATCTAACCGCTTATGTCATTGAATTTTACAAAATCGTTAGCTATCAAATATCTCAACAAACCGATCAAAATTAACAATGGAAAATCTTTTCAATTGGTCTCAGCAAGCTCGCCCTCGCTATTCCTCGAGAGGAAAACCAGTACAATCGGTCCAACAGAAATCTGCCGGAATCAAGCCGGCGACGAAGGTTGTTCAGATTCCGGTCCACTCCGTCAGTTCGGATCCAGATCGGTCCTCCCCGACACAGAAATCTGATGAGGTGGTGCAGGCGCCTGATAGAAGATCCGCTTCAGCGTTAAGGATCCAGAAGGTATTTCGAGGTTATATGGTGAGAAAAAACGTGAAGAGAATTATGTCAATACGAAAAGAGGTGGATGAAATTGAGCGGAAGCTTTTATGCGGCGAAACGGCGGAGTTGATTCGGAGAGACAAAAGGGAGAGGTTGCGGGTGAATGAAACGCTGATGTCTCTGCTTTTCAAGTTGGACTCCATTAGTGAAGTTGATGCTGGTGTTAGAGAGTGCAGAAAGGGTGTGATTAAGAAGGCCATCTCCTTGCAAGAAAAAGTTGACTCCATTGTTCCCCGCAGCTAATTAAAGTGCTCCCTTTAGATTTGGATGAACGTAGAGTGTGAGTAGATCTTACTCTCACCTCGTGGATCAAGGGTGTGAGGGCAGAATACGAAAAATGATGAGAAATACCGATTAGAGGGCGAACAACATGTAGCTCCATTGGGGCGGAGCCATAACCCCTTTCGTGGAAAATAATCTTGTTTTAATTTGTTTAAAATTATTTTATATGTACATAGAATATGTAACTTTCTGCGGTTTTTTGTATGTTTACTTCTTTTATCCGTGTAGAGGAGAGTTGAAAAAACAGAGTTGTTGGAGAAAAATGAGAATAAAGAGTATTTTGACTGCAGTTTGTAGTTATAACTTGTTTATAATGTACTCTTTGGTTTTGGTTTGGCAAGGACTTTAAATAGAAAAAGAAAATTTTGTGATTTTGAATTAAATATATCTAGAAGTTAGAATTAATGAGTTATCGAAAGAAACATATTTTTTAAATGAACTAAAAAGGAGAAGTAAAATAAACAATTTGAAATGGAAGGAATAGTTAATCTAACTTTTCTATTCAAGTTTTAAATACAAAATTCAATTCAAACCTCCAAGGGAAATAGGGAATGGATGCTTGTAATCAGTTTGAAACTATCTTGGAGGAGATTGAGAGATTGAACAAAGAACAAAGTCACTAATTTTGAGTGTACATAACTAAAATGCTTAAATTTAAATTTATTTAAAGTTGAATAAATAAAATTTTACGTGACATGTTTATAAATATTGTTTGACCCCAAAAGTTCTCCAAATACAATATTTTCTACAAACTCTATATAAAAACTAGATAGGCGGTGTTCGTGTGGGCCCAATAATAATGCGTAATATACATGAAATAAATGTAAAGGACCAAAGATGGAATATAAAGAAAAGCAGTGTGTAGTAGTAGATATATGGGCGTATTATACATGCTTCTAATGTCGTTAGACCTTGGAGAGTGGAACTAGATTGAATTAAGTGAAGATGATGTAATACTTGGCAAGTAGAGGAGTGGTTAGGCATAAGCACTACATGAATATCCATATTATTAAATTAACCTCTCAAGAGGCAAACAAGACGATGATGACCAGCTTGATGTAACCTCTTTTACATATTATTAAATAAATTAATCATTAGTGGCTAATTATTATTCAATAATTACAATATTCATCAGCAGAGCTTACCAAGCCTATAGCAGCAAGGCCTACTTCTGAAGAGTAAAAAACTGTCCATAGAGAAAATTGGGTCTAAAATAGTACTACTAGTCTAGTTTCACATACCAAAATAATCTTACCATTATCAATACTCTCTTTAAGTAGGGGTGTGCAATAATCGAACCGATCGATAAATTGAACCAATAAAAGTGTTATTGGTTGATTGTTATTGGATTATTGGGTTAACTGTTTTTTAATGTTTTATAAAAAAAAATTTATTGGGTTATCGATTCGGTATTAGTTTTTAATATTGAGTTATTGGGTAAACCGATAACCCATTAAGACTAGTAATTACTATTTTTACTTGTATATAAATATTATATATTAATCTCAATACATTACTAGTTACTGTCTTTGTTCTTTATCCTTCAATTCACACTTCACAGTGGCATTGAGTTCACAATTTCACATTATACAAAATGGTAAAATCTAAAGTAAGAACCCTATTCCTCTTAACTTCTCTTTGTGTTACACTTGTATAGTTCTTTTCATGTTTGTTATTATTGTTTCTATTTTATGAGCATTTGTAAAGTTATATTATTGTGTTTTCACATCAAATTTATTAGAAAAGTCATACATTTTTTTTATAATTATTTTCTTATTGGTTAAACCGAAAACTGAACCGTTAAGGACCACTACTGATAAACCGAAAAGCGATAAAAAATATCTTGTTGGTTTAACATATTTAAGAACCAAAAACCAATAAATCGAACCGATAATGCATTAAATCGAATCGAACCGAACCGACCGATGCACACCCCTACCTTTAAGGGTTGTTGGGATTAGTTATGTTAGAATAAATTATAGTGTGATGAGTACGATGGAATTAGTTATATTTGAATAAGTTATGCTGAGATTAATTTTTGTTATTTGTTTGGTTTAACTTATATAAACTTATATTCATTACATAATTTCTAAGAATAAACTGTTTGTTTATAATAGTATCCTCCACCTTATTTAGTTTTTTTTTTCTCAAGTTTTAGTATTCATTCTTAAAAATAAAACTTTCCATCTTATTTAGCTTAAACATTTTTGGGTGTGCATTTCCGTAATTGTGCCATGTGCTTTTAAAATTAAACTTTCATCTTATTTAACTTAAAAATAAAACATTCATATTATTTAGTTTAAAAATATAACCTTCATCTTATTTAGCTTAAAAATAAAACTTCCATTTAAGTTTATTAAAAGTTAAAGATATTTTATTATTAAAGTTATCTACATTTTAATTAATTGATATATAAAATATAATTTTGAAGTGAGTAATAAACTATTTAATTAAAAATATGCAATTTAATAGTGGAGTGGAACGTTTTGAGAGAAATCAAAATATAAATAAACATAAGAATTAGGAAAATACATTCAACTTATATTATATTCATAAATAAAAATTGTATTTATAAAATGTATTTTTTTAATAGATAAATATATTATCATAAGAACAATGAATAATTAAGGTTGTGAATGCTATTACAAATGTTGTTAAAAATTATGTTAATATACATGAACGTAAAGTGGTGTATAAAAGTGGGGTTTAAGGAGGGTATTTTGTTATTTTACCTACCTAATCCCAGGATAAGTTAACCTGTGATTATTATTCCACCCATAGGGAAGGATAACTTATCCCAGGACTAATTGTTAGTCTTGGGATAAGTTATCCCACCCTTGACAACCAAACAACATATTAAAGACCACTTAAAAATTATCCCTAAATTAAATCCTCTTGTCCATCGTCACACCAAACTTCCCCTTAATGTACATAGTACACCCCTCACCTTCTAAATCTTCTCATTAATCAGGCATAATAGATGAAGTTTGCTTCAGGTTTGGGTTCGAGCCCTGGATCATTGCTCTTGAATATAACTTACATAACATGAATTACTCCTGAAAATAGTTTATGCGTAATTTAAATTAATTAAATTTCAATATAAATATATCTTAGACACGGAATGAAAAATAACAA
Organism: Solanum acaule; assembly: GCA_036250505.1. Taxonomy (NCBI): domain Eukaryota; kingdom Viridiplantae; phylum Streptophyta; class Magnoliopsida; order Solanales; family Solanaceae; genus Solanum; species Solanum acaule. The sequence continues at coordinate 8,875 of JAJOOR010018451.1, read as the reverse complement.
TTAAAAAAAATCTTATCAATATATAAAAAGTGAATTAAAAATAAAAAGTTAAACCAAACCAAAATCTCAAAAGATTCTTCAGAGCCAACCAAGATTGACTAAAATAGGCTGATTAGTTTGATAATAGTCTATTCACTGTCGTGTAATTTTCCGTGCCACCTTTTATCCTACACAAAATGCCAAATAGAATGTTACAAAAAGGTGTGTGATGTTACATAGTTGGAGTAAAAAAAAAATGGATTAATACAAACGGTAGAAAAATAAATTAAATATTATATAAAAAATTGAAGGTCACAGAATAGACTTTATCATGAAAATTAAAAAAAGTTAATTCCAAAATTTCCGGGGCGGAGCATCTTGAAATAAGAATTTATTTAAATTCCATTAATATATTTAATTTTTCATATTTTAAAATTATTAATAAAATTTCTGACTCTCCTGCGCCGCAAGGAATAAACACAAATATGCATGGCATCCTTTTAGTATTTGTATCTTCCCAACACAAATGGTTGTATTCGAATTTTTAATTCATACCTTACAAATCATGAAATTAGCCAAAACAATATGTTTATTTTAGAGGATTATTATAAAGTTTATGGTCCCTTAATTATTAGTGGGACATTTACATTTGATCCTTCTGATGTGTGATTAAACACGTTTAACTATAAATTATTGTAATTATGTACTTGAGTCCCTCCTTAGCTGGCAAGTTTAATTTAACAGATCTGATTAGTTAAAAATTTAAAATATGTTAGATTCATGATAATATAATTATTGGAGAGACCAACACCGTATCGGAATATTACAAGATCTGAAATTAGAATTATGAATAACTTAATACCAATGTTGCATTTTCCCTTGTTTTATTCTTAGCCGACATATTATAACACAAGGAAATAACTACTACTTCCTCTATTCCTAATTACTTGTCTATTTTTATTTTTGTCCTTTTTTATTTTTTATTTTGACAAATCAAAGAAGAACAATTATTTTTACCTATTATATCCTCAATTGATTAATTTTAAAAAAGATAAACTTCTTAAAAATCTTAATTATTATTTTCTAGATGTGTCAGTTCAAAAGTAGATAAGTAGTTAGGGATAGAGGGAGTAAATTCTTAATCAAGAGTTTTTCAAAAATAATCTCTCTATCCTCACGACATAATGATAAGGTTTGCATATATGTGATACCTTCTCCAAACCCTATGTAATGAAATTTTACTGAGTATATTATTGTAATAGTACGTCGTAAATAGTTAAAAAGAGAGTAAGAAAAATATTCTAAATCCCCGACTTATTTACTATAAATAGAGTAATATTATGTTGAAGCAAAGGAACTTGTTCTTTTGATGGAGTTTTTGAACTCTTGGACTAATTTGAACTTATCTTACTTATATGGCATTGTCCGACTGCTATATTCATAACTCAAGAGTTATATTGTTGGATCGATAAAGATAGTTAACAATAGGCTAGCTGAGGCAACAACAGTTGTAAGATAACGTTGCATTTTACATTATTGTATTGCGAAATACAAATGAATACAAAAATAAATATGAAAAGACAGACGCCATTGCTAAGTGATTAACTGTTTACTGTAAATGGCTTAACCCCATAGCTGAGCTATTCATCGATGCAAACTTAACAATCTCTTGTGGCAAAAACTGACAATTCCCTTCGTGTTTAATTCCCAAAAAATCTCTCGTTAAACAATTATCCATACCGTTCATTGAAATTGCTTGAGTACTATGCATACCAACTGTTTGCATAATTGCCTCATCCAAATTAATCGCTTTATTAATCCCTGAAGAAGTAAAATTCGGACACCCAATTAGCCCGTTGTTGCTATGAAACAACGACGTTGTGTAATCTTCAGATTTCTTGGCGAAAATTTGATCTGTTGTTTCACAACTCTGTAAACTGGTAAAAGTTGGTGTATTTGGAGAGGATGAAGAAGAAGAGTTCAGTTTGCTGAAATTGTTGCTAAAGAAAGTTGACTGATTGCTTTTTGTAGAACCCATTTGTGCTGCTTTCTGTAGAAGTGCAGTAGCAGACATTGGCGTGGTCGAATTTTGTTTGGTTAATTGGCTGTTTTGACTATCGGAATACAGAGAATTGTATGCTTCAGCCATTGAAAAGTTTTCAGATGTTGAATTAGATGATCCAAATACATTCTGGGATTGCATTTGGATCATTTCTTGAAAACCCCCTGTGCTTGAATTGTCAAAAAGATTTGAACTTGACGATATTTGAAGAGGATTATTATGATTAGCTGCTTGTTGATCTAACCAAAGTGATAATCTTGGTTTTTGCTGCTGCTGATGAAGAGAATTATTATTATTACCAGTTGCATAACTACCAAAATCTGGTCTAAATCCTGTGAATCCGCCATGTAAATTTGATTGTTGTTGGTTCAACAATGTGACATTATTTGGGAAGTTGATCAAATTGGTAGCCCCAACTGATGTGATTCTTGAACTCTCCTCAGCTAAAGCATCACAGAAAGCTCTGTGTGTGATAAAACTGTCTTTTCTGCAATAGAAGAATACATTTAAATCCCAATAATAAAATGGTTGAAATTGAAAAAAAAAGAGAAGCATATATCAATTTGAAGTTGAAATTGAAAAAGAGTATTTGGATCGATTTGAAGTTGTGTTTGTTCATGAGTTTCACTTAAAAAGAAAAATCGATAATTATTTCACTTTAGCTATTGTTCATCGATATTTCAAATAATGAATGACTTTCACCAGTTTCTTGAGTGAGAAGTGGAGTTCAAGTTTGGAGCAAGGAAAGATCTTTCAAAAATAGAATCGATACGATGGCCAAACTATTATTTGATGAGTATTTATTTTACTTCAATGAATGGATGAGCATTTATTGTACTTGAAACATATATTCTCCAACAAAAAAAACATGTAACTAGAAACTAAAAAATACCTTGAAAAGAGTGTGCCACAGTCACATTTGTACTCTCTAGTTCCACAAGTTTTACTATGAGCTTTCCAATCTGATTGAACTGCATATTTCTTTGAACATTTTTCACATTTCCACTTCTTCTCTCCATGTTTTCTACTAAAATGTTTCTTAATTCCAGTTAGGTCTCCAAGTGCACGCGATGGATCGTGGTGAATACATGTCTTTTCTGGACAAATATACACTTTCTTCTTCACTTGTTCTAGTTTGTTTCTTTGCTTTAGCTTCCATGGAAGATTGTGACCTCTTCTATGGAGTTGCAAATTCTGGTCCCTTTGAAAACCTTTGTTGCAAATCTCACATATGAATCTGTTTGTTGCCATGAGTGACTTTGGTGAAAGTGCAATAACTTCAGCATCTGGATCTGTGATTCAACAAATAAACATGCAGTTCAGAGACGGATCCAAGATTTGATCTTTATGTATTCAAGATTCGAAACATGGTATTAGACGCATCTGTTATGGTTATCTCATAAAAAATTAACTTAAAAAAAACTCAAAAAACCAAACAGCAAAATCTAAAAAGGCAAGTCTTTTATATACATGCAGTTCAGAAGCGGATTCAAGATTTGACCTTTATCATGAGTTCAAGATTCCTAAAACTTAAAAAAACATGGTCTAAATTAACCCCTTGACATCATCTGATGTATCTGTTATGATTATCTCATATCCCTTTTTTCTTTTCGTATGATTTTGCTTATTATACACGACATGCAAATCGAGTTATGTATAACACTATAGCAATAAATTAAACAAAAGATTGAAACTTATAAATATACCTGGTGTTCCTGGAAGATTTCTTCTTTTCTTGGAAGAAGTATTAGGTTTAGGGTTAGGGTTTGTTGTTTGAAGTTCTTGATGATGATGAGGAAGTACTGCTTTAACAGAAGAAGGAAATGAAAACACATCTCCAGACATCATTTTTGTTAATGTTTTGGTTTTGTGTCTAAGCTACAAAACAAAGTGTGTTTTTTTTCCAAATACAAACAGTTAAGAAAACCTTGGTAGTATTCAAATCTTACAAGTTTTTTTTTTTGTTTAGATTGTGCCAAAAGAACACAAACATAAGTAGTAGTAGTAGCACACAATAACAACACAAAGAAAAACACAAAGTTGTGTAAATCTTAAAAACACATGAAGAGAAATACAATATTTTCTTGGGAATTTTTTTTTTTGTTTGATTTCAAAAGATAACACCAAAAAAGAATGACCAACTTGAAAGCTAAAGAGAATATTTTCCTCTCTTTTTCTATACAACTCTCCTTTCAACTTTATCTCTACCTTTTATTTTTTGCAAAGTCGATCAGCCATAGATTTAGCAGCCGGGGCCACCTATATTACGCCCTCCGTTTCAATCTGTTTGTCCAGTTTTTATTTTACACGGAGTTTAAACAACTAAAAGAGATTTTTAAATTTTGTGATTTTAAGCTGAAAATAGATAGAACGTACCAAAATGCTCTTTCATCTTCTCTGACCTTAAAACATATCAGGTGAAAAAATTCAAATTAAAGAGTTGTCAACAAGGAAAAGAGATACTCCCTCCGTTTTACAAAGAGTGACCTGGTTTGACTTGGCACGAAGTTTTAAAAAATAAAGAAGATTTTTGAATATTGAGGTCCTAAATTAAAATTATGTCAAATGTACTAAATTGCCCTTCAATCTTGTGGCTTTAAACATGCCATGTGGAAAACTGAAATTAAAATGTTACCAAAAAAGGAAAGAGGTCATTCTTTTTGAAACAGACTAAAAAGGAAATGTGGTCATTTTTTTTTAAACGGAGGGAGTATTATTTTTGAAACAAACCAAAAAGAAAAAGAAAATAAACAAACTGAAACGGAGGGAGTGTAAATTTTATTTTATACATCGACAGTGTAATTTTTTTTATATTAGTGATGTAATTTAACTTGTTATAACAGATTTATTACTTTTTATATCTCAATTTATATTGTACAGTTGAAATTTTAAAATTCAAACTTCTTAACTTTGATCGTATGAATTCAGACATAGAAGCTGTAAGTTCAAATTTATATATTTAACAATTAAGTAAAAATAATATATAATTTGACCTAACTACATATTTTACCATGTTGTATATATATGTATTGGCTGTATGCTGCTTGTAACTAGAATGTGTAGAGCTGTGTGTCATTTGTAGTCTTTCGAGCTAAAATATTCCTATTATCTAAGTCACGACCAACCATAATTTATATAATTTCATTGTTGTTTAATGAGAAATGTAAGAAAATTATGTTTGGAATATTATACTCCTTCATATATATGTAATCGAAATGATTTTAGTGTATGCAAAAATGATTGTTTAAGTTCATACATATAATGTAGTTAAAATATTTTTTAGTATATAGAAAAAATGATAATTTTAATCTTTTATATATATCTTACGTAATTGAAATAGTTCTTGATGTATCAAAAAATGATTATTTTAATACTAAACTTTGAAGATAACGATGCAAATAAAACCATGTTAAATTTAATTAACAACTTATGTAAGTCATATAAGAACATAAAAAATAACCAATTAGGATTGTGAGAGTGTTGTAAGTACTTTTTCATTCTTAGTTAGAAATTTTAAATTTGAATTTCTCTGACAATGAAGTCGGATATCGGACCTCAGATGATGAAAGAGAATGTAAAAAATGAAATCTTTCGACCATAACCAAAAAAGTGGAGGGAAAGATGTAAATTGATGGGATTTAATTTACTACTCCCTCCGTTCACTTTTATTTGTCATGTTGCGTTTTTTTAAAGTTAAATGAGATTATATTTTAAATAAAAAAATTAAATATTCAAAGACTATACAAAAAAATACTTTATATTGCAATTTTTTACATATCAATATGATGAAAAAGTACTCATAAAATGTTAGTCAATTTTTTTATAGTTTGACTCTAAAAAAAGAAAATCATGACAATTAAAAGTGGACGGAAAGAGTATACAACTTTTTTTTACAAACTAAGTAGAAATTACTCTTGGAATTGTAAATTGAAAGTGAGAAAGTGAAAGTAGAAAAGTTTGAGACCTTTTCATTACTTGTTCCAATATAATCTTGAGACATGAGGAATAAAATGATTACAAAATAATTAATTCAATTTGGACCCACATGTATCTGATTCAAAAAAATTAGGGGACCAGTTCTGTTGTTTTGTAATTCCCAAGGGCTAGTCCGTGAATCTCTGATACTCTTCTCGTCACGTGTGTCACTTATACAGCATGTGGGGTTCCCACACTCTTATTCGATTTTCGTTTTGAGTTTTAACTAATTTAAATTTTTCGTATTAATATTATGAAGTTGAAAAAATATTACATATAAATTTTAATTTAAAATATTTAATTAAAGATATATTATATGACTTGGTTGGTGATATATATAGTTCTTGTGTAATTTTGTTCTTTGTATTATATATTCGCTGCTGTTTAAAATGTGTGTTACTATAATAATAAATACAAATGTGATTTTAGAAATCAAGAGAATAAATATTTTTTTTGTTTTCTCTTCATAATTTAAAAGGTCTGAACTATATTAAGGATAATTTTAGAAAAGGAGAGGATAACTCGATGAAACATAATTTTTATGATTTATAAGTCTATCAAGAAAATATAATCGGATCCATGCGAACAGTGAGCAAGCAGTAGGTCATTCAAGGTATCTAAAATCAATTAAAGACATTTAAATCACTAGGCTACAACAACCTATTACATCAGGCGTGTCCAAAATATGTTATTTAATCATTTTGTGTATCATTTTACTTGTATATACGATATTTTATTCCGACGAAAGGTGTCCAATTGGACACCCTGACTTACATATGCCTACATCCCTGATCGGATCCAATATCGAGAAAATCATAAATTGAAATGATAAGAATTATTAGATATTTGTAAGCCTAACTCAACATTGAAAGTTAGCATAACATGAGATAAGACTTATTTAAAATAATATAATAGGCCAAAATTATCACCTGCCGATATAAGGACTCAACAAATCGAACAATAATTATACATAATATATATATAAAACAAAACGTAAGAGGAAATTTTAATTGTTGATACATAGGTGCATGCTTGAAGAATCATATGCTTTTACACATGAACTTTGTAAATTATGACAGAAATTTTTAATAGAGAGCATTAATTCTTTATGATGAAATTATATATAACATAAATTTAAATTAGTTAACCATGAACTTCGACACTAGATGGATAAACTAATAATAGCTATTGTATACTTTTCTTAATTCGATCTTGAGAAAAAAAAGAAAAGTTTACATACGATGACTCTGTACAGTATTTTTAAAGGACAACTCGCCAAGCTTATAGTGGACATGCATGGGTTGGGTCATCGACGATTACGACCATTCAAAGACATAGCTGGAGTACTACAAAAGTTGGAACACACGAGAGCGAGGTGCATGTGAAGAAATCTTAAATTCATATACATAACACATGTTTTACAAGAAAATAATAATAATAATAATAATAATAATAATAATAATAATAATAATAATAATAATAATAATAATAATAATAAAAATCAAATTTGTTAGCTATCATTTTCAAAATACTTTTTTTTTTTCATTTTTATATATGATAGCCCTTTTGAAAATAATCTCTTCTTTTAAATTTGTCATCACTCCCTTTTTCTGGCTTGCTAGTTGGCAATTTTTTCTATTTTCTTACTGCAGAATTATACCAGATTTGAAATAAATAATTGTGACATCAAATAGTTGGTGTGTTTTATATTGGGAAAGTTATAGATATATACGCTTCGTTCAATTAGTTTACCAATATATATACAAAATATCTATATATATATATATATATATATATATATTATATATTTTGTAAATTAGATAACTGATGAATGATGATAAAGAGTCGTAATTATTCCTTTTATTATTTGTTATATACTCGCATGATTGAATTCGAAATAGCAATATTATTGTCTATATGGCCCATATATATGTAGCTTGTCCCAAAAATTCAAGCAAACACTAATTCTAATGCACATTTTCAATCTTTTAATTCCTTTTTTTTTTCTGGACGTGACAATTTTCACATGACTAGTCTCCAATTTATTTTTAATTATTTATTGAAATTATTTAATTTAAGAATTTTGTCGTACCCTATTTCGTCAATCATGTTGTAATTTCTATATAATTGTACCTTTGAAAATGAGTGAAACATTTATATATATAGAGTCTCCATCATGATCTTTGAGAAATGTACTCTCATATATATAAGGAATATTGGATTGCAAGTCCAATTACTTCCTATGTCCCATTTTAACTGTTGTTTATGACCTTTTTTTTTTTTCATTAAAAAAGGATACTTCACAAGTACAAGGTGTATATAGTTTACTAAATTATAGTAGATTGATTATTTTCTTTTTGTTAATATTAGAGTTGAAAAATAAAAGTTGGCGAATTAAATTTCTAAAGTGAAACTTAATTATTTTGAATGAAACCAAATTTAAGGATCTATTTGGCAAAGCTGCTAGTTCATGTTATCTTCTTCATTTTATATTTCTTTGCTTGGTTTCCCCGGGTATTGTTATTCCCTTTGGATACCAAATAATCAAATTCGAGTGGGAATTGAGTCTTATTTAATTTGAGGAATAAAATGTTCTTTAAAGAGCGATTTCATTCCTCATCCGAACTTTCTAATCAAGAATGAAAAAATACTTAATGACATTGCCCACCGCAATCTCTCATCTTCGCCCTATGTTTAACCTCTAAAAAACAATAAAAGAAGAAAGCAACTAGCTTGATAGCATGGCAACAGTTCAATTAAAGTGGTCCTTACCCTAGAATTATTTTACAATTAAAATAAGGGACATAATTATACAAGATAATATATATATATATATATATATATATATATATATAAATA
>JAJOOR010018450.1:0-20841 GCA_036250505.1 Solanum acaule | reverse complement strand
AAATAAGGAGGTTGTGGAAAGATAATTAAAAATATTTTTTCAAAAAAAAGTTGAGTTGGTTACTTTTATGGTTTAAAAAATAATCTTACGTGTTTTCAATTTTTTTCCTTTTATATTTGTAATTTTTATTTTTTATTTTCGGATTTTAAATTAATTTAGTTAATTTAATAATTAAGATAATTATTTTTATTATTATTTTTATTATATTATAAATACTATTATTAATATTATCATTGTTTTGCTATAAATAAGGAGGTTGTGGAAAGATAGTTAAATATATTTTTCCAAAAAAAATATCACACACGTTTAAATTTTAATGTTAATATAGAAAGAAATCATTACACTGTGTTTAAAATACGTCTCATAACACCAATATGTTCCAAATAGATTAGGATTTTTTCAAACTTGAATCTCCAAATAAGATGGTGAACAAAAATTACATGACGATCTAACAAACCACAATCAATATAGTTCTTTTACTACACACATGACACGACACAAAATTGTCAAGTTATTTGTTATTTTTTTGTTTAAATTTATCTGCACGATTTAATTGATATAACGATTTTTAAAAAAATAAAAAATTCCATTGATTAAGCTTTACTTAAATTGATTTACCAACATATAAGTATAGTGTTCAACATCCTTATGTGTATCTTCTTCTTCTGGATTTGTTTTTAATTAGTGATAATATCCAATCACATATTTAACTTCTTATTTTGTCAAAAAAAATAATCGAATCACTGGTATATAATAATCATGCAAGACCACAAAACAATATATTATACATATTTGTATTTGAATAAGGAAATCAGCAAACTTAAAAAATTGTTTTTTGTAAAAAATAAAAACACAATAGATAATTAAAATTATTTTTAAACTTCTCGTACTCTATTCAAACATATTTTGTGGATATAATACTTTCAAACTTCTCATGAGTTTCTTCTTCTAGTGAAATCTCATTTTAAATTAGTGATAACATTTCATCAAAATATATTAGTGGTACAGATCATATGAATGAATATCTTAAACTTGCAAACTAATCAATAAAATTAATATGAAAAATTGCAATGATTACATAATATATGTTGAGAAAGTGCGAGGAAAAAGAAATTTATCACACTGTAGAATCATACACCAAATAAATTCTCGAAATCTAAAAAATAATATTAAGACTCAAGAAATCTGAAACAAAAATCAAACTAAATATAAAATCAACAAATGGATAAAAGCAATATCCATAAATATACCTTTATCCAATTGTGCCAAATTATCAATCTGCATATATTTCTGAAAACATTGATGGATTTGACTTTCTGAAATTTCTTAATCGTGTATATATAGAGAAAAAAGAGGTAATGGATAGAAAAGTTTTAGACAACCATTTTAAATTCAAATACAAAAAATTATTAATTTTTCATTTAAAAAAAATAATAATTTAATAATATGTAAGTTGGTTACTTAATTTAAAGAATCAATTATATTTTTTTTAAAATAAAATATATCTTTATAACCGTTTCTTTTAGTTAGTGGACAGTTTTACTATTTATTTATTTAAAATGATGATGCACAACGGTTTTTTTTAAAATAAAATAAATTGGAAAAATTTAGAGATATAATCAAAGTGACAATGTTTTTTTTCTCCTTTTATACTGTTAATTTAAGTAAGTTTTAGAATGTGTTAATTTGATGTTTGGTATTCCTGCACTTGGCAAACGTGGGTGGTAAATTTTTTTTTGAATTGGATAACATTTATCTAACTATACCACATTAATTTTAAAACCCCTTTTGTAGTTTTATTTTATTTCTAAAGATTATATATCTAAAAAAAGTACAGATAATTAATTCCACAAAAAAAGAATTATGCATCCTATTTTTTTGAACTGTTTTAAAATTGTTTATCGTTTAGTTGTAAAAACTACTTTTAAATCATTTTAAAAAACAGTAAAAAGTTAAGGTAAATTTAAAATTTTGAATTTTAAAAAAGACTGTAAAAACTGCTTGTTGATTTTTTCTTTTATTTTTGTAGTGTTTGTAATTTTTCTTTTTTATTTTTAGATTTTTAATTAATTTAACAATTATTAAATTCTCTTTTTTTTAAGCGCTGACACGTAGGCGTTTTTTCTTCTCCTTTTATATATATATATATAAAAAATTTAAAAATATTATCATTTTTTCTTTTCTTTTATTCTTGAATAGCTATTCTTGCCTTAAAATTGTTTGCTTCTCCAATTGATTTGTAGTTGGTCTTGCATGTCCATTCAACTTCAGTTGATTGTGTATGTGGTAAAGTAGGATCTTCAATAAATAATTTTTCTTCAAAACCTATAATTTTGAATAATGTTTCAGAGTCGATTGTATCATTACTATTCATAGTCATGCACTTCAATTGCGGATCTAGAACTTCAATTGTTTTTGGTTCAATTTTTGGTAGATCATCAAAAACTTGCTATTGGTGAACATTTTTGCTTCTTTTATTACCAACTTCATCTTCAAAAGTTTCAACTAGTTTTTCTTGTGAGACAATAGTGAATATTTCTATTTATTTTCCAATAACTTCACTTTGTATAGGCCAATCATGTCTATTACATGTCTCATGACTTGAATTACTAGCCTCTATCGAAGAAACATCAGTTTCAACCACATTATCCTTTTTAGTCATCCCAATAATCATTGACTTATTAGATTGACCATTATTGAAGTCCACTTTTCAATCAAAAACATCTATATCACAATGAAAATTACTTCTACCTTTCCTTCCTTTCTCCACAATTTTTAAACTCTGATCTTCTTCATATATTTTTGTCCGATTTGATAATTCTTTTTTTTAATTGATCATCCTTTCTTTGGTTTTCAACATTTATTCCTATCAAACTCAATGTCTCTTCTTTACCAAATATTATTACTTGAGAGCAGAGGCGTATCCAAGATTTTGAGATGATGGGTGCACTATTATAAAAAAGTTGATCTATGATATAAACTTGATCGGTTCGACATTTAGGTTTTTACTACTAAAAATCGTTAAAATTTTAAAATTAACTAAAATGCCAAAAGTGCTACCAATTACTACATAGAGAAGTGTTATCTAATTTTAGAAAGAAAAATAAAACAAGATAAATATAAAATTTTAAATTTCTAACCTTGCGGAAAGAGGTAGTCATAATCGCATTATGTGATACTCCGAGTGTGGATTTACACATCTATATTTTAATATTTTTTTAAAAATATAACACTACTATATATGATCTCAGGAGGGGACCATGGGTTCACGTGAACCCGATGACCCCCCCTTAGATACGCCTCTGCTTGAGAGAATGATGTTGTAACGTCATACTTGAAAAATGAAATACACATATAAGGCGATAAAAACAACATGCAAAAACTTTTGTTTAATTTTTGTTACGATTTGATTATTGTAAAAGATTTTTTTCTTTAATATAACGTGGTTTTGACACTTTTTTTCATAAGCTTTCACTAGTTGAGGTAATTTTATTTTTTTACTTTTGAAATTATGTTTTGATTTGATCTTTTGTTTTAGTTTTTGAAACTTTAATTTTTGCAAAATACCTTTGATATGAACTTTACTCTCATGTTCGACAGGTATAGAGGTTGGTGAACAACAACAAATCATTCTTAAAATCTGTTGTTCATCCTGTATTCCTAAGATACTTAGAACAAAAACTTTGAAGAACTTGATAACAAACAACAAAGTTTAAAGATTATTTTTAAAACTAGAAAATTAAAACTAGTAGAGAAAATAGAATTAGAAACAGATTAGAAACAATATACAAAATATTTTTCTTAAAGAAGAAAATCAAGTTCACTGAATGCACAGTGTCCCAAGGAAATTATTCCCCTAAAGTACCCAAGGTTAATGAAATATATCCTCCCAAGATAGAACAATCTTACTAACCGGTGTATCAGTACCTAAAATCATGGTGTCAGCTAACCACTCAACGGCAGTCAAGTACACATAGAATACTAGATTTAATAGTAGTAGAAGAAGTCCAGAAAATTGGCTCTCTTAAAATGAGAGGAAATCCCCCAATTTATAGAAAACAAAGGGTAGTGTGAAAAAGTTCTTATTGTGCCTTATCGGAAAGGTCACAACCCTTTGGAAAAGTCACAATCTTTTGGAAAGGTCACAACCTTTCATAAAAGTCACAACTCTTCATAAAAGTCGCAACTCTTCAAAAAAGTCGCAACTTTTCATAAAAGTCACAACTCTTCATAAAAGTTGCAACTCTTCATTTTCCATTCACACCTTTTAAAACCCAACAATCCCCCGCATGAATGGGGAATGACTCCAAGACAAAGAAACGGACAAGTGTGTGTACTTTACAAGCAAGAATTAATTGCATCTGTATAAGTAGGTTTCCCTTTGAACTTTCTGTAGTGAACATATGTCGGATAAACTCGGTCAATTGGTAGATTTGATATCTTTGAACCGTCAAGCTTTGGTGTATACCTAGACAACTATATGTCACACAATCAACCCTTTACCATTTATGGTTCTTACGGTTGTGTTCGTTTCAGCCATGAACACCTCCTGATTTCATGAGTGTATAGAGAGATGGGCTTTTGACAATCATCCTCTTTGAAGCGGCTTACACTTCACACTCACATAAGTGATTTCTAACTGTGTTATCGCGTAGATATACTATTTGGTCAAATCTGCCAAACTTAGCAAATCATTAAAAATTTTAAGCTTTATTAACTCATTAACCGGCCTTAATGTCATATCCTTGTTCCTGAGCATTGTCTTAATCATGAGAATGGATTGAGTTGGTTGACAATGTCGAACCGTCAGTCACAACTTTGTTTTTCTCCTTGAACCTAGTTCTTGGGATCTCCAGTCTGCTGGGTAGAGTTATCGCCATGATGACTTGTCCTAAGCCGTAAACCCATTCTCTTAGATGATCTTTCAACTTTCTCTCTAGTTAGGCCTTTTTGTAAGTGGATCCGACACATTATCCTTTAGGTTTACATTCAATTGTGATAATTCCACTAGAAAGTAGTTTTCTAACGGTATTATGTCTATGTCTTATATTACGATACTTTCCATTATACATCATGCTCCATGCCCTACCTATTGCATCTTAACTATCAAAGTGTATGCATACTAATGCCAAAGGTTTGGCCAAAAAGAATATCTATCAAGAAATTTCAGAGTCTTTCAACTTATTCACCGACCTTATCTAGAGCACCTAGATCATAGATCATTGTAGAGCTAGCGATACATGTCTTTTTGGAAGATTTCCAAGAGACTGATCCTCCACCAAGAGTAAATACATATCCACTCGTGGAATTTACTTCATTTGATCCCGGTGATCCAAGTTGCATCACTATATCCTTTCAATACTACTGGATATTGTTATAATGAAAGACATAGTTTTGAGTATGTTTTAAATACCCCAAAACTCTTTTCATTGTCATCCAATGAGTTCGATTGGGATCACTCGTGAACCGATTCAGTTCATTAATAGCACATGCTATATTTGATCACGCACACTTCGTGATATACATCATACTTCCCAATACTCTAGCACAATCCAATTGTGAGTAACTTTCATCTTCACTCTTTTGAAATGCAAAGCTCACATTTATTGGAGTCTTGACAATATTGAAATCCAAATATTTGAACTAGTCAAGTACCTTTTCAATGCAATGAGACTGTGACAATGCTAAACATTATGGAGTTATAAGGATTCTTATACCTAAGATCACATCAGCAACTCCAAGATCTTTCACATCAAACTTGGCTTCTAGCATACGTTTAGTAGCATTTATGTCATTAGTGTCTCTACTGATGATCAACATGTCATCAATATACAAACAAACAATGACCTTGTGATTTTAATGTAAACACATTTATCACTTCCATCATTCTTAAATCCATTTGCCAACATGGTTTGGTCAAATTTCTTATGTCATTGTTTGGGTGCTTGTTTTAGTCCATAAAGTGACGTAACAAGTTCACACACTTTCTTTTCTTTACCAGGAACCACAAAACCCTCGGGCTGTTCCATGTAAATTTCTTCCTCCAATTCTCCATTTAAGAAAGTTGTTTTCACATTCATTTGATGAATTTGGAGGTCATATACCGCAGCTAACTATATTAATATCCGAATGAATGTAATTCTAGTTACAGACGAGTATGTGTCGACAAGATCAAGACCTTGTTTTTGTCTAAAGCCTTTGACAAAAAGTCTTGCTTTATATTTGTCAACAGTTCCATTGACTTTCATTTTCCTTCTGAAGATTCACTTTGAGCCCAAAGGTTTATTTCCTGGAGGAAGATCAACCAACTTCCAATAGGATTGCTCAAGATTGAATCAATCGCACTATTGACACCATCTTTTCAAAAGGATGAGCCCACATAAGACATAGGAAATGTTACAAAATCAAATATGAAGGTAGTAGATGTCTTTTGACATTTACTACGCATCCAAATCTCTTTATTAATTACATTCTCCTTTTGTTATTTCCAAGGTCTTTTAGACCTTTCACTAGACTACTCAAGTCTAATTTTACAGTCCACAGTTCTTAGGTCCTATTTTAATTCTTTTAGGAATAGGAACTTGGACTTTGGCTGGACACCCCCACACTTTGAAATATTTCAAGTTGGATTTCATTTCTTTCCATTTCTCATATGGAATAGATTGTGTCCTGAACAAACAAAATTACTTTCTTTCTGAAAAGACAAAACTTTTTGTTGTTCCCTTTTGCAGTAAGGATAGTTTCTTCACACAAGTTTTGTGGTAAACCTGAACTAATAAGTAATGCATCCATCATTTCTTTCAAAGTTCGATTTTTTTTCCTCCGTAATTTCATTAGATTGAGTTTAATAGGGCAATAGTTTGATGGATAATTCCACTTTTCAAACATATTTATGCAAAAGGAGATTTATACTCTCCATCCCTATCACTTCTTATCTTTTTCCCAACTGATTTTCAACTTCAATATTATATTGTCTAGACATTTCTATTGGTTCATCCTTACCATTCAGCAAATAGATATAACTGTATCAAATGCAATTGTCAATAAAAGTTATGAGATACTTTTTCCCACCACGAGATGGTGTTGACTTCATATAAAAATGTCAGTGTAAATCAATTTTAAGGGATTAGAATTCCTTTCAACAAATTTATAAGAATGCTTAGCATACTTTGATTCAACACAAACTTGACATTTTTATTTATTGCACTCAAAGTTAGACAAAACTTCTAAGTTGATCAGTTTTCCTTGCAAGGCTTTGTAATTGACATGTCCCAAGTTTTCATGTCACAAACAGTTTGACTCAAGCAAGTAAGAACAAATAAAAATATTGAGTTTGAACAACTCTCCGTGAATTAGCTTATTCTCACAAATATTTTGTTCCTACTTCTTACAATTTTGTGTAATACAAACATTGTTTAGAGTCAGCACCTTGTCAAATGTCCTTTTTAGAAGGACCTTTCCATAACTTTCAATTTGATTGTTATAAAGCCACCCATGAACATAGTTTCATCGGATCCAATAAAGGCAATAAAATCCAAATGCTTGTTTTACAAAACATGACAAATGACTATTCACCAATATTCATGTCTATACAAATAGTTATATTTAATAGACATATTTTTTCATGAAAAAACCACAACATAAGTGACACTTTTTCATAAAAGAACAAAATCATTTTGAACAAGTATACATATAATTTGGTAGTTTCATACTAGTCATACCATATACTAGTAAAAGAGAAACTCAATGACCATAATATCAAATATACTCCAAGAATTTTGTGGGTCTATCATAATACAAAAGTATCATCGAATTTCATATCTTGTGCTCAAAATTTAAATTAGACACTAAGTCTAATTTTATCTTTGTCATAAGCAAAGAACCCCCCACATTTTAAATATGATCTCAAAAATATTTTTCAAATAGTTGAAAATAATTTTTTCACACATTTTCCCAGACTATCAAAATGTCATTGGCAACATGAAACCTCTTTTGGAAATATTATTCTACGAAAGAATTATAGTGCTTCAATTCTCTTTGACACTCTTTACATAGTGTCAAAGGTCATTCCATAGGCTATTGTAGGCACAAAATCACACACTTTAAGTCACTGGTCTTCTTTTTTTTCTATCAGAGTTAAACATACCACTTAGTATTTAGAATACTAACAATAAAGACAAAAAATATTGTACAATTTGTTTCTATTTAACAATGAAATTTGTAGAAAACCAAAAGTAAGACACTGACTTATTAGGCGAAATTTTCATATTCTTCAAACCAATTGCATGGTCCAATTTATCCAGAATCAAAAACTACAAAAGTTTTTTTTCTCTCCAAACAGAATAAAACATGTTCTTAGATTATCACATAGAAATGCTTTTCTTTTCAAATAGTCTTCCAACTATAACATTTTGACATACTGTTTTATCAAACAAAAATGTGTATCTCTCATTCTGCAAACTAAAGAATATTAAAGGCAACACTATTTGCCAAGGAAAATTCATTCCAAAACATATGGTTTGCAGATCTTTTTCCAAAGACACACATGATAAATGTCAAAAGAGTTAGATTTTAGAAACTATTTTCCTCCTTAGATAAATAATAAGAAGGTTACCTGGTGTAATCTTTAATCGGTGTCACGCCCCGAGCCTACACCCTGGGTGGGACTGGCACTCGAGAACCATTTCTGGCTACAATCGAACCCTTGGCCTGGCTAGACTCTCAGCGGAAGACTCTAAGCATTATTACAATGATCAAATGCACTTATAAAACAACTGTCTCAAATTAAACTCAGAACATTTAAGAATAAAACATTCAACTAGCCATAGATGGCAATTCAAGTCTTAACATAAGAAATAACAATGTAAAGACAACTAAACTACTAACTGTCTATGAAGCCTCTAAAACAAGGAGGAATATTGGGGCAAGATCCCCGATCATCCTAACAACTAAAGTACTAAAGCAATGTAAAAGGAGCCCTCTGAAAAACAAGGAGGCTCACCAACTGACTCTGAATGCTCAACTGGATCAACGAGGCGTTAGATGCTTATCCTGATTACTTATGTCTGCATCATAAAATGATGCAGTCCAAATGGCATCAGTACATTGAATGTACGAGTATGAGAGGAGAATTCTAAAACAAGACATAAGCTTGAAAGGAAACTGAAAAGAACACTTACCTTGGCTTTACTCAACTCATGAATAACTCACCTCAAATGTAGGGTAAAAACAATAATAATAGTGCAGTTTATACAAAGCATTTAAAACAGTAGGTGACAACTCAAAGTATTAAGGAAATACAATAGCAACTCAATTACATATAAAGTAATATAATATTGTGGGAGTTTCTCTAACCGACAACCACCACTATGAGCCTAAGTGATGATACAACGTCTTTCCCACACTGCCCGAACTGTCCTATACTTTGCCTTCATATAGAACGCCTTAACTAAGTGTATCCACTAGTCTATGCTAAAAATCACTAAGGAATCATCTAAAAAGTATGATTTTTTCTACTTATGATGGCTACATGGTTTATGGTGACTTGAGTTATTATGAACTCGTGTCCTCATATCGATGCTCAATACTACTCCCAAAATATACTCAGCTCATATGTTTTTAAAAACAAAACTCTTTCTTAGGTTTGAGATAATTACTCAAAACTTAGCTTAAAAGCTCTCTTGGAAATTGGTGTTTCCTTCCTTGCTCAAATGTGAAAACATTTTAACTCTTGGGAATACTTAGTTCCCGTATAATCTTTTGAAGAAATGAACTCTACTCTTACTCTTTACTCACTCGTAACTTAAGTCTTAAAACAAAGTTAAAACGTTTGTAAACGACTTTTGAAAAAAACTCTATGAACTTCTCCTGACTTGACTCTTAACTTTCCTTGAATTGAATTTATGGATTCAAGGATTGTGATTTGTGATAGGAAAGATCTCATGATGTTTAGGAGTGTTTTTAGATAGTTAAAAATGAGAAACGATCAAGAAATCACTGTCTGGAAACAAGCCTGCGACGCAAAGATGCATTTAAATATTTGATCGCAAAATTTATATTTAAAACAGAGGACTCTGCGTCTTCTCCGCGATGCGGAGGTGATTTTTATGCACTGGGGGAGCAAGTCCGCGATGAGGACTTACATGTCAAAATCTGCTTGACTCTTTCCTCCTTCGTTTTCTCACTCCAATTTGCCTAAATCCGATTATTTTTCTCAATCCCTTTTTAGATTCAAATGCCCAGTATATATACACAAGAATCTAACTCAAAACAACTCTTAAATCGACACGATTCCATCAATATCTCCACAATCCCATCAAATCACAAGAACTAAAGCAAACTTCAAGAACATAATTCAACAACATCATACTTTCAACTTTCTAGAAACGAATTTTGCTGAAACAAACATGATTGGTGCATGGGTGAACGAACCCAACGCTATAAAAGTCTCACATACCTCGTAGGATTGAATCCTTGGTGAAATCCACAACCAAACTCGCAAGAACGTGACGAATCTTGAACTTCTCTTCTCCTTTCTCCTCTTTTCTCTTCTCTCAAAGCCATAGCGTATTTCTTAATTGCGTAACTAAACTAATTCTGATTAGACCCCAATTAAATTCCAAAAATAGAAATAAAATAATTGGATAAGGAAAAGACCAAACTATCCTTCCAAAATCCGCCTTAGACTTTCCTTATTTGAATAGCACGATTTCAAATGGGCATATCTCACTCATACAACTCAAAATCGCGCAAACTTGGCGGTGTTGGAAAGATAATTCCAAGATCTTTCCTACGATATCTGTAAGCACACCTAAATCATTTTGAGCTAGGAGTTATGGTCATTTGAAGTTTACCAAAACTCAAACTTAACCAATTTTCCAGATTTTTCATTCTTTCATAAAATGACTATTTCCAATTCTATTTCTTTCAATTAGTGAGATGTTACAATATCTCCCTCTTGGGTACATTCATCCTCGAATGAGATTACTCTTACTAGGCTAAGGGTGCAACATCTAACATTCAGCTCAACCACTCAACAAGTAAATCTAACACATCAAGTATATAAATTAAAGAGTAATAAGAAGAGAATTAGTACCTTGGTCTGGAATTTCTCTGCACTCAAAGAGATGTGGATATCTCTTTTTCATATCCTCCTCAGCTTCCCAAGTAGCTTCTTCAACAAACTGATTCCTCCAAAGGACTTTGACTGATGCTACTTCCTTAGTCCTCAACTAGCGAACTTGGCGATCTAGAATTTGAACATGAATCTATTCATAAGATAAGCTATCATTGATACCAATATATTCAGTAGGTATGATGAGCGAAGGATCTCCATGCGCTTTTTGAACATGGAGATGTGAAATACCGGATGAACCACTACTAACTCTTGTGGTAGCTCTAACTCATAAGCTACATTGCCAACCCTTTTGGATATTCTGTAATGACCAATACACCGGGGACTAAGCTTCCCCTTCTTACCAAATCTCACAACACCCTTCATGGGTGAAACTTTCAAGTATACCCAATCATCTACTTCAAACTCTAACTCCCTTCTCCTAATATCAATGTAGGATTTCTAATGACTCTGCGTTGTTTTCAACCTTTATTGAATAACTTTCACCTTCTCCCTAGCTTGATGAACTAAGTCCGGTCCTATCAACCCATCTTCACCAACTTCAAACCATCCAATATGAGATCTGCATCTTTTCCCATAGAGAGCCTCATAAGGAGCCATTTGGATGCTAGAGTGGTAACTATTGTTGTAAGCAAACTCAATAAGAGGTAGGTGATCATCCCAATTACCTTTGAAATCAATCACACAAACCCTCAACATATCCTCTAAGGTCTGAATGGTACTCTCTGCTTGCCCATCTGTCTGCGGATGAAAGGCAGTACTTAAGTTTACTTTTGAACCCAAACCTTTTTGAAAAGATTTCTAGAACTGTGTAGTAAAGTGTGCTCTTCTGTCTGAAGTAATCGATAACGGAACCCCATGAAGTCTGACCACCTCTTGAATATACAACTTAGCATAATCTTCTGCTGAATGCGTAGTCTTTACCGGTAAAAAGTGGGCTGATTTCGCCATTCTATCAACAATCACCCAAATTTAATCATGCTGCCTGCGAGACCTTGGTAAACCTGTGATGAAGTCCATATTTATCATCTCCCACTTTCATTTCGGAAGTTCTATATTCTGAGCCATACCACCGGGCCTTTGATGCTCTACCTTAACTTGTTGGCAATTCGGACACTTAACAACAAATTCTGCAATGCCCTTCTTCATACTACTCCACCAATAAACTTCTCTCAAATCACGATACATTTTTGTGGAACACGAATGGATAGAATATCTGGATCTATGAGCTTCCTCCATTATCCTCTCTTGGAGTTCATCCATCCTTGGTACGCACAATCTACCTTGATACCTCAATACTCCATCTCCCCCTTGTTCAAAAGCCGATACTTTTTGCTTATGACCATTTGCCTTCAATTCAAGCAAAATAGGGTCTTGGTCTTGTTTCTCTTTTACTTTTGACACTAAGGATGATTCAGCCCCCTTCATCACCACAACTCATCCCTTTGTGGAATCTATTAGTCGGACTCCCAAGCGTGCAAGTCTGTGCACATTTTTGCTATCTCTTTCTTATCTTCTTCAAAATGGGTGGTACTACCCATATATAACTTGTTCAAGGCATCAACAACAACATTAGTCTTACCTGGGTGGTAAAGAATACTTATGTCATAATCCTTGAGTAATTCTAACCACCTCATTTGTCTGAGATTAAGCTCTTTCTGAGTAAACACATACTGGAGACTCTTGTGATCGGTGAACACATCCACATGCACACCATAAAGATAATGGCGCCATATTTTCAAAACAAATACTACGGCAGCCAACTCTAGATCATGGGTTGGGTTCTTCTCATGAACTTTCAACTGTCTGGAGGCATAAGCTATAACCTTGCCATTCTGCATCAACACACAACCCAAACCAACTCTAGACGCATCACAATAAACAACAAAGCCTTGTGTGCCTTCTGGTAAGGTCAATACTGGCCAATAGTCAACCTCTTTTTCAATTCCTGAAAGATTTTCTCACAAGCTTCAGACCATTGAAATTTCAGTGTTTTCTGAGTTAACTTGGTCAAAGGGGATGAAATAGATGAGGACCCTTCTACGAACCTTTTATAATAGCCAGCCAAACCCAAGAAACTCCTAATGTCAGTTGGAATGTGGGTCTAGGCCAATTCTGCACTGCCTCTATTTTCTAGGTATCAATTTTAATTCCCTCTCCAGACATAATATGGCCTAAGAATGCCATAGACTCAAGCCAAAATTCACACTTAGAGAACTTGGCATACAACTCATCCTTTAGAGTTTGGAGAACTATTCTGAGATGACTAGCATGATCTTCTTCATTCCTCGAATAGATTAGTATGTCATCAATGAATACGATAACAAATATATCCAAATAAGGTTTGAATACTCTATTCATAAGGTCCATGAATGTTGCAAGCCCATTGGTCAAACCAAAGGACATAACTAGGAACTCATAATGACCATAACGGGTCATGAATGTTGTCTTTGGAATTTCACATTCCCTTACCTCAACTGATGGTAGCCCGATTTGAGGTCTATCTTAGAGAAACAGGTAACACCTTGAAGCTGATCAAAAAGATCATCAATTCTCGGAAGAGGATACTTATTCTTGATGGTAACCTTATTCAACTGGCGGTAATCTATACATATCCTAAAGGAACCATCTTTCTTTCTCCCAAATAAGACCGGAGCACCCCAAGGTGAGACACTTGGTCGAATGAAACCTTTATCTAGGATAAGAGATCTTTCAACTGCTCATTTAACTTTTTTAATTCTGTTGGTGCCATTCTGTATGGCGGAATAGATATAAGACGAGTATCTGGAAGAGTGTCTATACCGAAGTCTATTTCTCTCTCAGGAGGGACTCCGGGAAGATCATTAGGAAAGACTTCTGGAAACTCTTTTACTAGTGAAACTGACTGAATATGAGGTATGTCAACACTAGAGTCATTAACTCAGACTAAGTGATAGGCATACCCTTTGGAAATTAACTTTCTCGCCTTAAGGTATGAAATAAAACGACCCTTAGGCATTGCTGAACTGCTACTCCACTCTATAGTCGGCTCATTAGGAATTTCGAACCTAACAACTCGACAATCAATGGAGGCATAACAGGCATGAAGCCAGTCCATACCAAGAATGACATCGAAATCTACCATGTCTAACTCAACTAAATCAGCCATGGTGTTCTTTTGATTGATGGAAATGGCACAATCACGATATACTCGCTCAGCTAGAATAGACTCCCCAACAAGTGTAGAAACACAAAAGGGTTCATAAAGTTTCTCAGGAAGAACATCCAAATTATTTGCAACATAAGGAGTCACAAAAGATAAACTTGCTCTTGGGTCTAGCAAAGCATAAACATCAAGAGTAAAGACTTTGATCATACCAATGACAACATATGTAGAATTCTCTTGCTCTTGACGACTAGTGATCGCATAAAGGCGGTTTGCTCCTCCACCAGTATCGGTAGTAGCTCCTCTAGGTGCAACCCTATCTGGTGGAGCAACTGATGAAGATTGGGCTCTATTGCCCTAATTTCCATTACCTTGCCGGTTCTTAAGGTACTCTTTCATGCAGTGTGTTGCTCCCCAATATACACACAAGTGTACGTGGTCGCGCAAATAATATAGATTCTTCAAGAAACGAGTTATTGTTCCTAAGGAACTTATGATCAACTTATATCTAACACTTAACTCTACAAATAAAATAAAAGTAACCGTTTTCAAAGATAGTGATAATTGTTAACTACTACTAATAATTAAGCAATAAATAAAAGTGACTAATATTGAACAACTTTAAGATGATGTTTCAAGCAAGTAAAAGACAATTCCAGGGCTGCAGCATGCAATGAATCTCATGTATCCTATTCTCGACTTAGAACTAATTTTAGTTGTCAAGTTATTGTTTACATGGTTAATTGTATGAGTCAAGTATCAAACCTCTAGTCGCCTACTCCAATAAGTAGTCTAACTACATCGTTGAACGGGGATAATCATGCCTAACTGGCAAGCATTTATATTTCATCATGTTTCGTAACCAAGCCAGTTGTTCGTCTGGGCGTCACTCCTTAACACAAATCACCTAAACTAAATGGATCGATCGAGCTCTTTATATTCTCTGGTCTATCTAACCCCTCCCCTCTTGATTTTAAGGTTAGACAATAGATTTATCTTATAGTGATCAAGCATAAAATACTAAAACAAGAATATAGAAGTAACTTATAATGACAACCAAGAATTAATTCATAAACCTTAAATATTCAACATTCTATTCGTAGCTACAGCCCCAGAACAAGGGCGTTTAGCCACTCATGCTATTAGAAAACCACAAAATACAATTATTCATGCGATTTCTGGAAAATAGAAGAGTTAGAAGATCGAAACCTATTACAAAAGAAGAATCTTGCTCT
This sequence comes from Solanum acaule, assembly GCA_036250505.1. NCBI lineage: Eukaryota > Viridiplantae > Streptophyta > Magnoliopsida > Solanales > Solanaceae > Solanum > Solanum acaule. Next base: position 5,327 of record JAJOOR010018450.1, on the reverse strand, counting down.
TGCACACCAAGATAAAGTCGAACCCTAACAATGTAGCCCAAGGGGTCTATTTATAAGAGTTGGAAAATTGAAGTCAAATTATATTTCAACTAGCAATCCTTTTTAACACAATTTAAGTTGGAAAAGTCGAAACTTTCGTGGGGTGTCGCGCCTACAGTTTAACTTTGAACTTTTGGTGTTGGCGTGTCGAGCTTGGCAGAGCGCCAGGCAAGCGTCTCAGAATTCCCATGCTTGGCGTGGCGCCTCTCTCAGTGCGCCTGAATTTCCACCCTTGGCGCGTCGCCTCTCTCAGAGCGCCTGAGAGATGCCCAGTAATTCAGGCATTGACGCGTCGCCTCTAGTAGAGCGCCTGAAAGTCATCTTTGAAGTTCCATCGGTGGCGCGCCGCGCTAACCAGTGTGCTAGCCACTGGTGGTTCTTGCCTTAGCCATTTTCTTTTCCTCTCTGCTTCTTCTTCTCCAAATCAACTCCAAATCCCTCAAAAATTCCTGAAACAACTAATCATATAGTTTAGTGCACAATCATCACAAGTTTAACAAAATCAAGTTAATAGTCTCGGATCATTCTTCAATTTTATCCAAACATGGGCAAATATTGACAACTTAGGCATATAAATACGCCTAAGATCACCACCCCACTTAAACCTTTGTTTGTCCTCAAACAATATTTAGACTATCAACTCTTTTTCATATCCCTTGGACTTATCAACCCACCTTAAAATCAACCAAACATTTTTAATCATGATCTTGTAGTTCACAATGGATGCAACATATCAAAACATTTACACCAAGTTACAACACATGTGCTCAAAGAATGACTCTTTTACTACTTTTTGGGCTAATGCAAACTCATATAAACATACCAATTATATAATCCGAACATATGCCATGAATGCCCTCACTTATTTGTGTTTAGTAAAGCCTTTCACTCAAGTAATCACAATAACAACAAGGCATATTACTCTCACAAATGAAGTTCTTACTTCTCTCAACATGCCATAAACTTGCCCATAGTGTATTCTCACTTTCACATTGTATTTCTCAAGGAATCAAGAGGACTTCTATTTGGTTGTAATGTCAGATTAAGGTAAGGGAGGGAATGTTTAGGAATCATTTTAGTGACTACACCTCCCTAATGCACATGTCATTGTTTTGCCAACAACCTCCTACTTAGCTTTTCTTTCCTCTTAGTACGCACTTCATGAATATTTACCCCTTTTTGTTGCTCCATCTTTGCCCTTTATTCTCTCTTCTTCTTCTTTTTCTACATGCCCTTACACTAGCCACCCCCACTCTAGATTTTAAGGTCCAAGTGAGGTACACAATATCCTTGATAGACTAGGGCCAATGTTTAGAACATATTTCTGAAATAGCCCCCCTCAATTGAGTTGAGGTGCACATTGTCTCTAAGGACCAGGGTCAAAACAGAGGTTTTTTTTTACTTATTCTTTTCTTTTCCACACAATTTAACATTTTCACCATTTCTTATATCAACCAACATTTTCAACGCTTCTTCTTAACATAGTGCATTAAGGATTTCATTGGGATCAAAAATGACTTTCGAATCAAACAAATGGGCTTCGGCTTATCATGAGGCTTATCAATCAAACAAGGCTAAAGGCACAATGGGGCTTCACTAAGGGTAATTTCAATGGTAGGCATACGAGTAGAGTCCAGAATTGGCCTTTTCAAATAAATGCCTCAATCACATCCCCTAAGTCATACAAGCTACTAATTCAACACACACAAGGAAAGTTGTAGATATCAATTAAAGCAAGAGCCCAACAACACTCACCACGCATGGCATCATGACACATATAAGGACATATCAACTAGCATGCTCATACAACTTGCATTACAATATTACTACACAATTAAGCCCTTTTTATTTTCATTTAGAGTCACAACTTAGAACACATGTTTGTTTCAAGGTTCACATTCTTTTGCACTTTTCCAATTATGACTACCCATAACGTCTGGCTAACTTTTTCGGACATAGTTTCAAAAGACCAAGGTTGGTTTCTCAATCTTACTTCTCTATGTGACTAATTTTCCCTTAAGACGGTCGTCATCCATCCATCATTGTAAACTGTCACTCCTATGACGACTCTAAGACTCAATAAAGCAGTAAAACTAGTCATAGTCGGTTCAAAGAGACTATCCTCAGTAAAAGTGCCGAAAACAAACGCTGAGGAACCCAAAATAAAAAAATTTAAAAATAAAACTAAACTAACTTAAAACTATCACTAGACTCGATAAAGCAGTAAACAACTATATACAAAAGAGATATATTACCCACCCCACACTTAAAAATAAGCACTATTCTTAGTGCATAATTAAAAACAAAGTATAGAGATAGGAATACTCCCTCAGGCCTCTAGGCCTCGTCGTCATCACGACCACCATAAAAAATCATTAAGGTATTTGCCTCCTCATCAACAACATCAGCATCATCCTCCTCATCCATCACCTCATCTGCCGTGGCCTCATCATCATCATCATCTAGAGGCTCCAGAAAGAAGGGACCAGTCCTACATAGAAACGCTGCACTATCCGTCAACGGGTAGCGATCCGCCAAGGTCTCCATCTCTTCATCAGTGACAGGATGTCCTCTTACTCGCAACTGCAATTCCGCCATGCCGAACATCCTAGCCATAACACTATCATCTCGAACTTGCCGCTCTTGGGCTAACAAGACAGGTCCATGTGATGTGTCCATTGCCTTTTTCCTAGTCACATCAACTATCTTACCCACCAAGTCAGGGTGGAAAGCAACAGTCAGGTCCACTACTTCCTCCTCAATTCCCTCAGCCCTCAGAAAACGGGTTATCAATCCCCCATAACAAAACTTCCACCTTAAATTATTTCTGAACTTCATCATGTTTTGCCTCAAAATTACCCCAACATTAATGGGCATCCCCTGCATCAACATATAAACCAGAACTACCCTATCTCGCGTCACATCTGTAAGATGTTTAGCGGGCTTAAAACACTACAAACTATTTTCAACCACACCCGGACTACCTGATTAAAATTATCAAAGTGGAGGGTAGAATGCCTCCCAGTATCCTTGCTTCTTTCCCACCTCGAAGTCGATTCCACCCCACACAAAGTATGACGTATATCTCTATAAGGGGCCTTTTCTTTCAACCTATTGAAATCATCATCATCATCATCACAGTTCGAGGTACCCAAAAACTCATTCAGTATTCTAGCAGAAAATTTTACATCCTTACCCCGGATTGGCATAGTTTTATACTTAGTCTCTGTAAGCCAGTTCGCACAGAACTCCCTAACCAACGACAAGTTACAATCTCCCGGATGTTCAAAAATAAACCTCAGTCCCAAAGCAATCACAGTATTATAGATTACGGGAAATTGTGATTGTAAGCGTACCTCAATCACGTATTCATCTCCTATATACTTGGACTTTTTTTGACATTCGAACCACTCCTATCCATATCTTTCAATCGCCTTCTTCCCGAACTTCCTAACTGGATCCCGACCACTAGAAGACCCGGAAGCTTCACCTTTACGATTTCTCTTGGAACCCACAACATTTTTGGCTTTAGGTGCCATTAGTACCTATGTAGAAGAGGAAAAATGGAAAAAGAAAAATATGGAGAAAAGAGAGGTAGGGGTCGGGTTGGGCAGTGATGAGAGAAGAAAAGGGAGAAAAAATTTAGAGTGAGAGAAAGAGTGTGGGATGGGAGAAGAGAAAGGTTGAAGTGAATGGGAGTAAAGAATGGGTGAAGGGAGATTAAGTAGTTAATGGGGGAGAAGAAGAGGTAAAGAAAGAGGGAGAGTTGGGTATTAATGGAGGAATGTGGAGAGGAAAAGATGAAGAAGAAGAGGAGTTGGAGAGAATTTAGGGGTTGGGTCGGGTGAAATTGTAGGAATAGGGGATGAATTTGGGATTTGGGGGGTTTTAAGAGTAATGGGTTAGGCTTGAACCGGGTCAAAACCTGGTTTTCAAAAAATCTGGAAAGTGGGGCTTTGGTGGGGTGGCGTGCCAGTAAGGCGCTTGGATAGGTGCTCTGAAGTCCATTGCCAGGCGCGGCGCGCCAGCCAGTACGCCTGGCTTCAGTGGAGATCTGGGCTAGGGCGTGATGGAGGGGAGACGCGCCAGTGTAGCGCCACAAGAACCTCCCTAAAATATCATGCCAGGCGCGGTGCGGCGTGCCAGCCAGTGTGCCTGGCTTCAGTGATTTTGTTTTTTTTTCTTCATTTTTTTCACTATTACAAACTACGTTACAAATAATGAAAAATCCTATCTAGCTAAAACTAATAAACAAAACTACTTCCTTGATTCTAAAAATTTGAAACTACTCTAAAACAAGGAAATCAAAATTCAAAAACGAACTACCTAGCTATTACATATTGTTCACGGGTTGCCTCCCGTGTAGCGCTTGATTTAACGTCGCAGCACGACTCAACTTGGATCATTCATCATTTAGCTCAAGAGCCTCCAGATCACAATCCGCATCTTCCCCAAAATAATGCTTAACTCTTTTCCCGTTCACCAAGAACGTTAGGCCCTGTTCACCTTTAAGTTCTACAGCACCATGTTGTTTCATCATTACCACTTCGAAGGGACCACTCCATTTAGACCTCAGTTTTCAGGGGAATAACCTTAATCTAGAGTTAAAGTGTCACGACCCAAGAGCACCCCAAGTCGCGACCGGCGTATTAGACCTCTCGGAGGTCTCACACAAGCCACATGGATCTTTCATTGCATACGACACTTGAAAATAAGTAAGCAAACAGAAGACTTTTAAAAAAGAACTTTACAATATATATGTCTCATAAACCATCTAATACTTTGGAGTACAACATAGGGACTAAGCCCATACAAGACTTAAAAAAAATACTAGAAATACATCAAAAGGAACATGTAGGGTATTGTCCTCGAATCTATGAGGACTCACCAAGTCTTCATCGTCAACACTTAGAAACCTATCAAGTAGCCATAACATGTCACCATCTCCCAATCCCTACACTTTAGTCAAAAAGGGAAAGAAAGGGGTTAGCACAATTAAGTACTAAGTATGGAGACCATGCAAAAACATTCTTCAACAGACATTTACAAGGAATATATGCTTTCATATCATTTTCATAAAACCATCACTTCACAAGTATAAGAGACATAATACACGTCAACATTCACATATAAGACCATGGCCAACCATACATATACTCAACATATATCCATATACAACCCATGCTTAACTTTAAAAGAACACATGTCATTTCATTACCATAGGACCTCTACCTAATATAACCTTAAGACACACTTGAGTGAGACAAGAAGTGACCGCCCATACAACC